>JAJOOE010001061.1:0-146202 GCA_036250405.1 Solanum raphanifolium
CACTCTACGGATCAACAGTACGGTCCGTAGATCAGTCTACGGACCGTCAATGGGCGTCGTGGTTCCACACTTGGTCAGATTTCCCTGATTTATCCTCACTATCATGCCTGCTGATCTACGGTCATAACCTACGGACCGTGGATGGATCTTCGGTCCGTATATCACCTCCGTGGATGCCCTTTTTCTGCAATTCCTTCAGCTGTCTCTACACATCCGCACCTGAACGTCTTTCCTGCAAAACATAGTAAAAACACATCAAAACCAATATAAAAAGGCCTTAGACACACACAAATAGTAAGTGAAACGTATTAGAAATACCGTAAACTCACGGTATATCAGTCACCTTACCAACTTGTATTTGAGAAGTCTTGCCATTTACCGGTAGAGCTAGAGCATAAGTCTTTGTGGGCGATAAAGAAGCTAAATTTGGATTGTGGCGCCGCATCTAATCAAAGAATGAACGACTTGAATATGCTTGATGAGTTTCACCTAAAAGCTTATGAAAGCTCAGCCTTGTACAACGAGAAGATGAAGAGGTATCATGATCAAAGAATTGAAAAGCGAGAATTTGTTGTGGGTGATCTTGTGCTTCTATTCAACTCTAGGTTGCGCTTGTTTCCGAGCAAACTAAAATCTAAATGGACCGGGCCATTTTTGCTCACAAAAGTGCTCCTCTATGGAGCAGTTGAGCTTGAGAATAGTGAAGGAACAAGGTTCATGGTTAACGGGCAAAGGATCAAGATCTATCTAGGAAACTTAGAAAGTGTGCAAGAAGTTGTTGAGGCCTATCATCTTGATGAAGTCTGATTAATCAAGAGGCCTGCGTCGTGACGCGACGTTAAACTAAGTGCTTCTTGGGAGGCAACCCAAGATGTACAATCTAGCCAACGATAGGTTTTTGTTTTCCATCTAGTAGTTTTCTTTGTTTAGTTGATTCTCTGTATTAATTTAGATAGGTGTTTTAGTTTTGTACTAGTGTTGGTTAGAATTAGCATAGGGTCCGTGTCTAAAAAGTGTCTAGAAAATGTTAAAAAAATAGCCTAATGGTTGCTACATGTGCAGGGGCGCTATGAAAAATCTGCAGAAAATGGTCTAGTGCAGAGGTCTACGGACCTGATCGACGGTCCATCAATCCATCCACGGACCGTGAATGGTGTCCGTAGATCCCAGGTAGGTGTCTAAATTTTTCCAAGTGCAAAGGTGATCTACGGTCCCAACTGACGAACCGTAGATAGACCTACGGACCGTAAGCGGGGTCTCGTAGTTCCTAAACCTAAGTTGCACCGACCCGACCCAGACCCTCCTATTTAAAAACTCCCCCCTTTCGAATTCATTCCCTCTTCCCTCATTTTTCCCCCACAACCATTTTAGTTTTTCCAAATCCCCTAAATCACTTCCCAAATCGCCCACTCCCCCATATACCATTCTCATTCCTTCACCCCAAAATCCCAAAACTCCCCCCTCCCCAAACTCTCTCAACTACTATATCAAAACTTTGGTGTTCGGGTTCGGTGCAACTAGGTGATTAGTGTGGTATTGCAAATCTTAGTGTAATCAGACAATCACACCACTCCTCATTGCTTGTAAGGTAATAGACTTTCCCCCTCACTTTGAATTTCGGTTCATAGATTGATTATAGAAAGTTGGGAGTTGGGTTCTGACCTTGGGTATGTGTTCTATAAATTGACTTGCAACACACCCTTGGGATGATGTATAGTGATTGTGTGTCGTAATATTGTTTGAGATGTGTGTGATTACAGTCTAAATGTAAGTTTCAACTTAGGGTTCCAAAGGTTGTCTTAAAGACTTGTTAAATTGATTAATTGGAATCCTGAGAATGACGAACTAGTATGATTAAATGTTGAAATGTATGGTTAGACTAGGATACTGCTGAAAATGGTGAAATATGTGGGCTTGAAATTAAAGAATGTCTGAAACCTAGCACAGATTCCGTCCATGAGACCCCGTCTACGAACCGTAGATCAATCTCCAGACCGTAGATCAGGTTCGTGGTTAGATGCACTTGAAAATTTCACCAAGTGTGAAACCACGGAGGTGGACTACAGTTCGTAGATCAATCTATAGACCGTTCTATACATCCGTGTTTTCCATCTATGACCAATATTGTTGGTCCTCTGATCCACGGAAGGGTTCCACGGACAGTATGTCCCCACCGTAGATCACCACTGTAGCCACTGTCTAATTTATTTTGGGTCTTTGTTGTTGTTGTTCGTTTTTAGTTCTAAAATTATTTTGAGTGTGTTTTTAGTTAGTTTTAGTACTAATAACTCTTCCAGAGGTACTATGGCGCCCAAGAAGCTAGTCACCTATACAAAACAGGGCAAGTCAAAATCTGTTGCCCCTAGCTCCAGGCTAATCGACGAAGATAACGATGTGGAGACGGATACGGCATACCTTCCTCCTAACACAAGGACCTCTCCCACTGTACCTCGAGTCACCAGAGGCACTCCTCGGAAGCTGATTCCCGACATAGTCACTGTCTCCCAGTATGATGAGGAGCACACACTGATCGGGCCACCAACTGGGGATGCTTCCAGTTCAGAGAATGGGTTTACGTCTGGCTCCGAGTCTGCCCATACTTCGGGCTCTGAGTCTAGCCATGCTTCAGGGTTCGAGTCTGCACATGCTGAAGGGTCTATTGCTAAATCAACCACAGGTTCCGAAGAAAATGAACAAGCAGCCTCGTCTGATGAGGCCACTAACTCGAAGTTAGTACCAACACCACAGAATGATGACCCTACTCTAGTGGCCGGCGAGCCAAATAGATGGTGTGTTGAGGGCTAATGACAGATTTGTCGAGATGCTAAGATAAAAAATTACAAAGAGAATATGGCCCACATATTACAGAGTACTGCAGAGTCCTCACGGGGAGCTTGCACACTTTCCTCGACATCCATCGGCTTTTTAAACTTCACAAGTGTGACTGGATGGCTCGACACCTAGGGAGTTATAGCGAGGAGATTGTGCGGGAGTTCTATGCCTCATATGCTGCCACTCTCTGAGGTTCGATCTCTAAGCGATCCAAGCCCACAGACTAGGACCCTCTCACTTCTCCTATGGTCCGAGGTTGTCCGGTGGACATATCACATGCCACCATCAGCCGATTCCTCTATGGCCCTACTACCGATAACTCTTTGCCACTGAACACAACAAAGTTTGATTACCGATGGGACATTGTGAAGGGAAGCGCTTTCTAGAGAAATGCTGAGCAGCGGGAGACTATTACACTATGGTTGGCTAAACACATTGCTGCAGATGGAGAGCGTTCAGAGTGGGTCACCGCACCACGGTTGGGTATCCGAAAGGTCACAATAAATTTTGTGGCCAAGTTATTCTGGTTTTTGGTGCACAACAGTGTGTTGCCTACAAAAGCTGACAACCAACTCACATGGGACAGAGCCTTCATGGTGGTAACATTAGTAGCAGGATTGGAGATTGACTTTGCCCGCCTGCTGCTGATAGAGAATCACGAGAGGGTGTTCAAGACTTCCACTCCTTACCCCTTTCCATGTTTGATTTTTCAATTGCGCAGGGACTGCGGAGTGCCGATCCGGCACTGTGATGGATTTATCCACCCTACTTGGACATTAGATATAGGCCTTATTTGAGATGAGGAAAATGGGGCGGCACCATACCGAGATCCCCAGGTTGAGGTACCTCCATTGGGTACAGATCTTGCAAACACGGTGGCGCAAGCATAGGGCGGTGATCCCATTATAGCAGGCCACACTGATACTATCCTTGCCTCGTCTTCTGAGGCCGCTAGTAAGGCTCCTAGTTTATCCAGGTCCACACCACCGTCAGGATCTGCCGTTGTCCCGATGGCCAAAGTACAAAAATTAGAGGCTCAGATGGCCACACTGCTGCACCACATCCAGCCTTGACTGCAAAAGTCGATAGTTGAGTCTGAGGCCAGAATAGAGAAAAGGGTGGCAAAGATGACAGAGCAGCAGATCTAGGCAGTTCATAAACACCTGGATGCGTTTGAGTTGAGGGTTCTAGCCCGACCAGCCCTTGGCACCGAACTTTCCTCCATCTGAGTGGAGTTGGCTAGTCTCCGAGCTGATGTGGATGCCATTCTTGAGATTCCTGGGAATGAGCCAGAGCATGCACTGATGGTATTGTCTGAGGATACCATTCTTGATGCCTTATTCAGGGTGGACGCAGAGACACAGCCTGACCCCACCCATGCTCGTGGCAACAGGCACCGTTCCAGTCACCCTTCTGAGACCGTTGATGATGCTCAAACTAGAAAAAAAGAGCGTAAGGAGGAGGAGGAGCATGCTAGGAGAGCATCGATATTAGATGAGGAGTTGCACCAGAAAAGGGTGCTAGAGGCTGCTGCTGGGGCATCGAGTTCTGTGCCCGTGAGGATTGATGTGAACACCACTGATGGTGCAGTTAGAGTTGCAGATAACACTACTGATGGTGCTGTCTTTATTGATGCGGGCACTACTAAGGGTGACCCGAGTGTTGATTTAGCGGGCTCCGGGTATCCTGACCCACCCACTTGTTGATAGGTCTTCAGCGCTATGCGTCACAGGTTTCCTTCACCTAATCCATTATTCTTTACTTTTTCTATGCATTGGGGACAATTGCACCTTATTTTTTTGGGGTTGGGGTAAATGGATTGGGAGTGAAAGGGTGAAG
The DNA here is from genome assembly GCA_036250405.1 of Solanum raphanifolium. Lineage (NCBI taxonomy): Eukaryota > Viridiplantae > Streptophyta > Magnoliopsida > Solanales > Solanaceae > Solanum > Solanum raphanifolium. The sequence goes on from JAJOOE010001061.1 coordinate 4,672, forward strand.
TCTGTGTAACCCAACTCATAATTCCCTTTTGGGGTTTTCTTGCCTGTGTTCTTTTCCCTCAAAAGACTGTTTAATTTCTGTTGAGCCGGCATGTGTTAGGATCGTATTTGTAGATGCATGAAAAAGAATGAAGCATGATGGGTTGTGAAAAATGATACCCGTCCAAAATTTGTGATGTGTGCTAGAATTTGTAGGCTAAGATAAGTTGAATATGTTGGCTCTGAGTATGACATGATAATGAATCAACTTGATGGCATGACTTAAGCTAAAACTTGAACTGGGTAATCTGATAAACTGAGAATGAAACTATGTGCCAAGAGTGTGCGAGAATAGTTGATTGTTCAAACAGTTTTTGTGCCAATCTAGAACTTGCCCAATTAGTCCTGCTAAGACAATCTACTCTAGAGGCTAGGAAGTGATCATAGGCACTTGTTCTGATAAGTCGACAAATTGCCTAAAAGAAGAATCCAACCAAATGAAATAAATGCTCCCTTTAATCCAAATGATTTGAGCCTAAATTAGACCATTTCTTTCTAAACCCCTAACTCACCTTCCCATAATCTACTATGTTGGCCATGGTCCTTCCTTGGACATGTGCACCTCGACTTAAGCCAAAAGCCTAAGTTGAGAGTGGCTAATGTAAAAAGAAACTTCAATCTTTGCCCTTATCCGACATCGGGTACTGTGCACCTCAACCAATGGAAAATCCATAAGTTGAGGGTGGCTATGAAGGAGGAAACCGAAAGAAAAATGGATATGAAAAGAGCTTGAAGTTGAAAAAGAGAAAAAGGAAAGAGAGGAAAGGATGTGACTTGTTGAAAGCTAAGGAAAAAAATAAAATGCAAGAAAAAGATGTAAGTGAAAAGTAAAGAGGTTGAAAGCCTAGTGTAATGTCAAGGAGTGCAGAAAGTCACTAAGAAGTACCCAAATGTACCACACCTAACCCTAAGCCTATGTTACAAGCCAAGAAAGTCCTATAGCTATCCTAGAATCTAGTTTGGAGAGTCTAAGCAGTGAAAATAAGGGCAAGCCTATGGTATTGAGCACTAATTGTACTTGAAGTTACTTGTGAGTGTGAGTGTTGAATGAATCCTTGTACTCAAATTCATATTCATTGTGTGAAAAGGGGATTTCGTTTGAAGTGAGGGGGTTAGTTACATTGTCGGAAAGTTGGTACCTTGGTGATAGTGAAACAGTGTATGTTGTGTATTGGTTGGTCGATCTTTGTCATATTTTGATCCGCATGAATTAGCTTGTCGAGTCTAAGAGAACAAATTTTGCACCCGAAAAGAGAGTTGGGATAGAGAACCATGTGATTGCTTCTGCTTAAATTGCTTGCTTCTATACAAGTTTCGTTTAGAGTCTTAATGTGTCACTTCAGGACGAATAACGAATTTAAGTTGAGGGTGTTGATATACCGTGAGTTTACGGTATTTTTAATACATTTCACTTAAGAGTTGTGTGTCTAGGACCCTTTTGTATTAGTTTTTACGTGTTTTTTATTGTGTTTTTGTACTAAATATGTTTGGACGCAAAAATAAATATTAGAAAGATGTGCAGAAAAGGGCATCTACGGAGGTGATCTACGGACCGTAGGTCCACTGACGCTCCGTAGATGGTCATCGTAGATCAACAGGCATGGCATGGAAGGCAAATCAGGGAAATCTGACCAAGTGTGGAACCACGGTGGCCATTGACGGTCCTAAGATTGATCTACATACCGTATTGCTGATCCGTAGAATGATATTGCGAGGGTTCCAATACCTGATTTTTTGAAGATTCTAAGTGTGGAGCCACGGAGAGGGATCATGGACCGTAGATCGATCTACGGTGCGTACGGGTGGTCCGTCGTTTGCTTCAGAGAAGTTGAGTTTTGGAAGCTAAAAATATTTCCTAAGTCCTAGGTGACAGAAGGGACTCACGAACCGTAGATCCATTGACGGTCCGTGAGTCAGTCTCGTGGAATGAAGAGGCGTACCTGAACATAATTTCCTTATTTCGTTTCCTTTTTAGTTAGGACTTATTTTTCTATATATAGGGCATGTAAACCTCGTTTTTGGGGGTTAGACTTTATTACTTTAGTTCTACTTTGTGACTTTGGGAAATCATTTTTGCAAACCTAGCAATTCTTGATTTCCTAAGTTGCTTATGAAGATTTTGGTATTAAAATTCAAGTTAAGATTCTGGGTTTGTTATTCTAAATTACGTAAGTTCATAATTCTTTCATCTGAAACAATGAATTGTGTTCATATGATTATGGGTAACTAAACTCCACAACTAGGGTTGTGGGAACCATGAGCGATTAACAAAGTATGAATAGTACATAAGGAATTCTTGAATAGTGTTTTGCATGCATTGATAATTCTTTCGTTTAAAAGTGTTTTTAACGGTGAGCAACGTTAGAACTCGCCTTGTTGCTACTTGCTGGACCAAGGAGGTAATCAACAAGAAAATAATTATCAACATAGATTTAGTGTGATACTATCTAATAGTCTAGTGTCGATTGGTGCGAAGTAATAACTATGCCAAACATCGATGTGATGTCTAATATGTGGTAAAGGTAAAGGTTAGTAAATTATACACACATAGGCGGACCAAGGTGCTGGGTCAAATTCTCTATATGCCGGACCAAGGATTTAGAGATACCTAGCTTATCAATTTGCATGTAGTACACTGGGTAGAGATTGCTATTACTAGGATTACTGCGTTATGATCTGGTGCGGAACTCGTATACCCTAGTTATTTCTCTCATCTTGATAAACAACCGAAATTGACTTTTGTTTACTGATTACTTACAAGTTGGGTTCTTTACTTGATAACGATTGCTTATGCTTCTTTAGGGAGGTGTAATTTGAGCGTATCAAATGTGTTCTAATTAAAAGTGTATTCTCACTAAACATTTATTAATGTTTATAGTGGAATGTGAACGGTTTCTATATTGTAATGTCTTATCTTGACCTGGTAGACTTAGGTGCCCTCTTCTTGATAGATGAAGCTATATTGAATGTGATCTCTTAACTTGGTAGGCTTAGGCATCCTTCTCTTGAGTAATACATGTATCTTGACCTGATGTCTTAATGTCTAGAATTGGTACACCTTATTGGTATCCTCTTCATAAATGCATGAATGAATGAATGTCTAGAAATGGTAGACCTTATTGGTTGCCTCTTCATAAATGCATGAATGACTGAATGTATTGATTGGTAGACCTAATGTTGGTAGCCTTTCTATAAATGACTAATGAGGCATTTTAGACTATGACTTGAATCGGTAGACCTAAAGTTGGTGGCCATTCATAGTGAGTCTAGAACCCTATGTGAATGTGAAATCTTGATGCGGTAGACCTAATGGTGGTGGCCTCTTTCTTGTGTGAAATGATGAACTGTAGACCTAATGGTGGTGTCTCTCTCTAGGAAGATCAATGAGCTATCCTTAATGTTCCTTGAACGGTCGACCTATTAGTGGTGGCCCTTCTTGGTAAAAGTACTTAGGTTCGGTAGGCCTAATGTTGGTGGCCCTCTCTAATACACTATTGTGCATGAAATTACTCTATGGGAACTAAGGCTAAGCACCAAATGGATATGGTTAAGGTGGTGGCTCTTCCCAATTTTATGCTAGAGTCCAATGAACATCTTTGGATATCCCATAAACTATGTGCCTACATAGGATGTGTATTAGTTCTACCCTTGGAAAGTAGAACACCTTCCACGGTGTGAGCTTTATGAAACCGGATGACGTGATTAGCTCTGATGGTCTATGTCGGTTAATGCCTATTCCCATCATGTGAGATGTGCACTCTAGTTACTTGAAAGGTACTACAAACTGTAGGTAGTAGTATGGGATGCTATCTATACATTGGTCGAGTAGGGTTTGAAGGTGCTATAGTGAGTTCTCTAAGTCTTAATGACTAATATGTGAAAGTCCTCTAAATGCATGAAGGTGTCCTAAATGAATCTAATGAAGATGGTTGACTTATTGTCTATATGAAATGATGAATGAGTAGCTTATATTGATGAAATGAGTTACTTAGCATGTTGTGTTGAATTGTAAAGGTTCTTATTTATTGTAGCCTTGAGAAACACCTAGGTGTGTATGAAGAGGTAGTATGGGCTACCACTTCATGTCTTACTTAAGGTGTATCTTAGGGTAACTTTAGATATAGGTCCTAAGATGATGAGATGACTTACTTGAGTCATGTTCTTATGAGTTGTATGTTGGTATTAGTTGAGCATGATTACTTGTAATATGAAGCATGATTAATGGTGAGTTCACTTTTGGTGACCTTAGGGAGATGCTTAGGTGTGGATAGTGGTATGGGACATTATCCATGCATTGGAGAAAGTGTTACTTGAGGGTTTCTTGGGGTGAAGGTGAAAAGGGAAAAGTAATGGGTTTTTATGTTGAACATGTCTATAATGTAGATAATGTCTTGTATGTTGGTTGTGACTTGTATTATGCCTCTTATAATTGTACTCATGAAGTTTTATCTAAAATGGCATAAAACACGACTTTCAACAAAATGTCTCTTTTAAAGCATGTTTTTGCATGGTGATCATACTTAGTACATTTTTGTGTGCTAACCCATATTTTCCTATTTTTAATACAAGTGTAGGTTCTGGCAAGTGATCGTTCTAGCTAGAAGTTGAAGTGCTTGGATAGAGTTTTCCTCCAAGACTTGTTATGTCCTCATAGATCGAGGACAAAGACTCTTATTGTTCTAGTTCCTTTATGTTTAAGCCTTTGTAATAGACATTCTAGTATTTTCGATTGTAAAGGGCCGTGACCCTATCTTGTTAAAGTTTGTCTTAAGATGGCCATGTGAGACTTAATATTTCCACTGCTTTATGAAAGAGTTTTTAATAGTTTGGTTTTAAATAAAGTTTAAATTCTGCACTATTTTATATTGTCTATGCAATGAATGAGCTAAGAGGCTTGTATTAGACCCCTTCGGGGTCGAGTACGCCGTGTTACGACTAGGGGGTGCTCTTGGGTTGTGACATGAAGGAAGTTGGAGCTAGGGTTGAAGGAGCAAGGTTTTTCTCTCAAATTCAGTGGATTTCATTGCTAAGGTATGGTAGTCCTTCATTCATGGATAGCTTTCATCCATGGAGTTCTTTCAAAACTCAATTTCAAAGTTATAAATCCCAAAAGTTTGGGTTTGATTCCAAGTCATGGATTCATTTAAAAAATGATTCTAATGATTTAATTACTTTATATTATGATTGAATTGATTATTTATTGTGGTTTTTATGTTGAAATACCCAAGAATCCATGAAATCCCCATATTCCAAATTTATGACCTTTGGATGTGGGTGAATTGATGAAAGAAGGATATTATGAGATTATGCTTGTAGTAATTGAGTTATTTGAATCATGTTATTATCCATGTTTAATGTAGTAATTCTAGATGTGTTGATTGAATATGATCTTTGATCCTTGAAGGGTAAAGTATGAGAATTATGCATGATTATGAGATTTATGTATATGCTTTAAGAACACTTTGAGAGTAAAGTGATTACGATTATGATCTAGTTGTTGTGTTGTTGTAAGGTTATCCTCATATACATACCTATGTATGAATATGATATGATGTGAAAGGTTTTCTCACAATATTATGATTCTAAGGTTGAAAGGCTATTCTCACCTATTGAATCTATGAGCTTTAGTATGAATTATGCTGGATTGAGTGTCAAGACATTCTTCCATGAGTATGAACTTAACTCAAGACTTAATGTGTAATCTGTGGGAATTAATGCTTAGCACCGAGTGGATATTGAATATGAGATGGAAGCTTTTATGCTAGTTGAGTCTAACTTCCCAATGACAACTTTTACGCTAGTTGAGTTTGGCTTTCCAAATGGGTTCCTTCTACCTTAGTTGAGTCCGGGTTTTTAGTAGCAATCTCCTTATCCCATAAACTATGTCCCCTCATAGGTTATTTAGCTAGTGGATCCCCTAACAAATAGTATGGTTCTACCTTAGGCAAGTGTGACAACCCCTTTTCGGTGTGGGGTAGACACCAGATTCCATGGTAATATCACATGGTCTATGTCGGTTAAGGCTTATTCCCCATTATGACAATAGTATAAACAAGAGTATGAATTATGAACTAAGGTTACTCAAGAAGCTTTACTAATTAGTATGTGTGAGATTATGGGATCTTACTCATGCATTGCACAAATATGCTTTGAGGGTATTTATGATATGTTCCTCTTATGATATGATGATCAATGTAATTGTTATGCTTATGACTTATGTGTTTCCACTTTCTTCAAAATGATGCTTTAACTTAGTAAATTGCATTCATTCAACTAAAATGTCCATTTTAGCATGTTTTCATGATTTTATGCATGGCTATCATACTTACTGCATTTTTGTACTAACCTATGCTTTTCCTAAATTTTCCCCAAGTGTAGGGTGCAGTTCTCAAGGTGGTCAACATTATCTTGGATTTGCTTATTCTCCTAGCTTGATGGTGAGTCCTCATGATTTGACGATGGATCATTGTAATTATTTTTCTTGTATGTCCTTTTCAGATTATGTTGTGTGGGCTGTGTCCCTATTTGATTCAAGTATTGTAATATATGGCTATATTGAGACAAGTTTAGACTTACGCTTTCCTTTATGACAATTTTGGATTTGAAATGCAGTTTTACTCTTTATTGTTCTATGCTTATGTTATGATATGCTAAGTGGCTTACATGGTGCCTTTCGGGGTTCTATGTGCCTTATTGCATCTAGGGAGTACCTTTGGATCATGACACTAAGCTTGTTGATGTTCAAAAGAAATTACTTAAATCGTGATAGTTGTTCGAGAGAAAGCTATCTCACCTATAGGCTAGCCTACCAACTGTTATTTGGCTATTTATTAGTAGTTTCCATAACCCATATAGTGAAATTTGCCTATAATTGATCACATCCTGAGAATTCCTCTTTATATTGTTATTTCCTTAGTTTTTAATTGTTTTGTAGCTGATAATTGCAAACCAAAACCCCCAATCTGACATTCATTGTCACCCCCTTTAGACTTGTTTACATGTATTTTTTGATACTTTCTATTTCTATAACTGATTAGATCACATTTGTACTTCATACTTGAGTTTGAACACGTACTGCTCCCTATGGGTTCATCCCCAACTCTTTGTTGGGTTTTTATACTAGTTAGCGATCGTTTTCACCTAGAATTGGATGAGGTGTGCTTGAAAGATTAATAAAAATGGCGTCACTGCCGGGGAGTGGTGTTGTTTGAAATTCGTTTATTGAAATTGAATTGTGATCTTTTTGGTTGTAGTTGAATCGCCTTAATTTATTTTGTGCTTGTGTTTTTTGTGTTGAACAGAGGAAGAGATGAGCGTAAAAGGGAGTAATGGTAGCCAAGTGGGCCACCAAGACGATACTTGGAAACTTAATGATGTAAATAACCCAGTGCTGAATGACCCAATTCCATTGGATGGTGTGGGTGTAATACATTTACCTCCAATTGAAGGGAATGTCGTCTTCCATGTTACTAGCACAATGCTACAACTCCTCCAAATGAAAGGTCTATATGGACGATTGGCTCACGAAGACCCACATGATCATATTGGGAACTTCATGGATGTTTGTGGCCCGTTCTCATTCAAGAATGTACCACAAGAATCAGTCCATCTCAAGTTGTTTGCATTCTCTTTGATGGGTGAGGCTAGTAAATGGTTAGCTGAGTTGCCTATCACCTCTTCGGATGAACTTACCACAACATTCAAAGTGAGATTCTTTCCCGCCATCAAAGATGATGACGCTCAGAGATAGCATTCAAGGTTCCAAACGCTTGGGAGGTGAACTAATACACGAGACGTGACTGAGGTTTAAGAAGTTGGTGCTTCAGTGTCCAACTCACGGACTGACAAACCATTTATTTCAACAGTACTTCTATAAGAGTCTTGACTTGGTGAACAAAGGAGTTGCTGATCAACTTTTTTCCCAGAGGTATAATGCAACAACCCTATGAAGTAGCATCTCAACTCCTTGCTGATATGCCCAAGATCAATAGGGCATGGTACACTTGTGAAGACCAAGTCTCTCCTCTCACTTTTAGAATGTCTAAAGAGAAGATTGAAAAGGAACAAGAGAGGGACCAAAGCATGGCCAAGATGATGACCCAGTTGGATCTATTGGTGAAAAATATGGTGGGTAGTGTGTTGAAGAGCATAAATGTTGTGGGTTTTGGTGGAGAAAACCTCAAAGAAGCTTATTTTGAAGCATTGTACAATGAGGAAGTGCACTTCCTAGAAAATCAAGGAGGAGGTTATCATTCAAAATATTGAAGGACGGGTGGAAATCCGGGTTGGAATAAAGATGAGGGATGGAGAGACCGTGACAGAGAGTGGCGTGATTGTAACGCTTCTTGGAAGGAAAGAGAGGGTCACAAGGACAGGTACTTCCCACCCTATGAGCGTCAAAAGCCCAAAGAGCCAAAAAATGTCCGTAATGAAGACATGCTCTCACGCATTCTCAACAAAGTTGAAGGGTCGAAAAAAGTGTTGAAAGAGATGAAGGAAGATGTCTCAACTCTCAATCAAACAACGACTTCTCACTCAGTCTATATTAAGCATCTGGAAATGCAAATGGGTTCTGAAGACATGTTGTCACACATTCTCAACAAAGTTGAGGGATTAGACAAAGTGTTAAAAGATATGAAGGAGGATGCCTATACACTTAATCAAACTGTCACCTCTCATTCCGTCTTTAACAAGTGGCTGGAAACCCAAATGGGTCAAATTTGGTCACATTTCAATCCAAGACAATAGGAGGGGTTGCATAGTGATACAATGGAAAACCCCAAAAATAAATCTTGAATGGGTACTTGCGTCGTGCCACAACGTTAACTAAGGTGCTTCTTGGGAGGAAACCCAAGTTTTTAATGTGTTAAGTTTAATTTTGAATAATGGGTCTTGATTGTGTAGGTTGAATAGTGGAGTGTGTTTGAAAATAGGAGGTTTGGCGAGCCAAGAGTCCAGTCGCCGACTCACCGAAGAGGTCGGTGATCCCGACTCACCGAAGAGGTCGGTGATCCCGACTCACCGAAGAGGTCGGTGATCCCGACTTAAACCCAAAAAACATGAATTGGAAGTCTGTAAAACTCGGCGGGACAATTGCTGAATCGGCGACTCGCTGAACAAGTCGGCGAGCTCAATTTTGTCGGCCATTTGGACACCCATATTGACTGGAGATCTTGCAAAACTCGGCGAGGTAAGTCACTACTTGGAAGATCGCCGAGTGGTTCAGCGTGGTCGACTAATACTGTCGAAAGGGTCGCGAACTTAAAGCCTTTAAAATGTCAAACGGTTTGAATTTTCAAAATCATTCATATGCTCTCATTTCTAACACTGTACACTCTCACCCGCAATTTAGATTTTCCGTACTTTCCTATTTTTATTCATTTTTTGAGTTTGATCTTGTGCTCGAATTTGGATTATTTGCCGCCTAGCTTATCAAATTCTAAATTTGACATTCAAGTTGGTTTTTAGTACCCCGCACCTTTGATTAGTGGTTGAACTCAAATGCTTTGGGTAAATATGTGTTGTTTTGTGTTGGGTAATTGTTGAATTCATGATTTATTTGTTGGATTGCCTATTGTGTGTTTCAAATATATGTCTAAATGCTTAAAATGATGAATCCCTGTGTTTACTGCATTAAAATTGATTCTAAATTGTTGGGTTGCAATTAATTTGTATTAGGTTTAGTGGGATAAAATTTGACTAATCCCGAATTGAGCCAAATGACGTAATTTGCCCAATGATGGATCGTTTGACGTCATTCTTAACGACAAAAGTTGTCAAATGGTCAATTTTGGCCAAATCGGGGGAAGTCAGAGTACTCTGAAGGCATAGGTCCTATGGGTCTAGTGTGAATTGAGTAGTGTGTGTGTTTGATTTTGATTTCGGATGATGATATACCGTGAGTTTATGATATTTCTAATACATTTCACTTAAGAGTTGTGTGAGTCTAGGGCCATTTTGTATTAGAAAGAATGTTTTTTGTATCATGTTTGTAGGAAATAGGCTTGTATGTGGTAAAGTGAGATGACAGCTGAAAATGTGCAAAAATGGGCACCCACGGAGGGACCTACGGACCGTAGGTCCTATGAAGGTCCATCGATGGTGGGCGTAGATAGAGCTTTAGGGAAGTCTGACCAAGTGTGGAACAACAAAGCAACCTACGGACCTTAGGTCGACCAACAGGCCATCCTGCATATCCGTAGAAGATGAACTGGGGGACAAAGTTCTAGTACCTCATGAAAATCCTAAGTGTGGAGCCAGGAAGAGAACCCTCAGACCGTAGGTCAACCTACGGTCCATCCTGCACATCCGTTAGTGATGTACTGGGAGTTGAAGGTTCTAGGCCTTGCATAAAGAGTCTAAGTGTTGACCAATGGAGGGAACCTACGGACCGTTGGTCGACCCAAGGTCTGTTGGTCGAGTCGTTGATCAAAGCTGCGTCCAGAAAGTCTATTTCCTTATTTTGTTTCCTTTTTGTTTAGGACTTGTTTTTCTATAAATAGGGTATGTGAAACTCATTTTTGGGGGTTAGACACTATTGTTTACTTTTAGTTCTTTATATTTTCTTGTGAATTAACTTGCAAACTTTGGCAATTTGATTTCTGGATTTCGGTTTATAAGATTTTTGCTTTTAAATTCAATTGGCGATTATTGGTTTCTTCTACTCAATAAGTAAATTCATGAATTCTTCTTCTAAAAACATGAATTATGTTCTTTCAAGCATGAGTAGCTAAATCCACAACTAGGGTTGTGGGAACCATGAGCAATTAACAACGTATGAATAATAACTAAGTAATTCTTGAATAGTGTTGATGCATGCATTGGTAATTCTTTCACTTAGAAGTCTTTTTAATGAGTACACGCATTAGAACTCGTCATGTTGCTACTTGCCGGACCAAGGAGGTAGTTAATAAGAAAAGAATTATCAACAGAGATTTAGTGTGATACTATCTAATCGTCTAATGTGAATTGGTGTGAGGGTGAAAACTAAGCCATACATTGATGTGAAATCTAATCTGAGGTAAAGGTAAGGGTTAGTAAATTATACACACGTAGGTGGACAATGGTGCTGAGTAAAATTCCCAATTTGGAGGACCAATTACTTAGAGATACCTAACTTACAAACTTTTCATGTAAAACACTAGGAAATGATTACTATTATTAGGATTAATGCGTTAAGAGCTTATGGGGAACACATACACCCTAGTTACTCTCCCTCATTGATAACAACAAAGTTTGAATCTTGCTCAGTTTTTACTTAAACAACAATCAATTATTTGTTTCACAAATCCCCCCCCCCCACTTTACTTACTTGTCTCGGAACTAAGTTGACTAAATGCATATAATAATGAGTTAAGTATAAGTCTAAACCATATTCCTTTTGGGATCGACCCCAACCTACAAGTTGGGTTCGTTATTTGATAACGATAGCTTATACTTCTTTAGGGAGGTGTAAATTTGAGTGTATCAGATGGCCAACTACTATTGGCCTAGAGAGCTGAAGTGCGCTCCAAAAGGATACATGATCCGTCTAGGATTCGGGTGCCTTAGACCACTTCTCTTTCTCCCATTCTAGATCAAAATATTGTCCCAGGACTACGTGCACATGGTCCTCCTCCCCAGTCTCTCAACAGAAAAAAGGCCGAGGGACTAACGACTATCATCGAGGAGAAGAGATTGTCCACATATGAGGTGTTGGACAAATATCCAGAGATCTAGAGTTCCTTGAAATCACACAAATTCCAGCTCTTTAGTAAACCCCAGGGACCTTACATTCCTAATTGGGTCCGGGAGTTTTACACTGCCTATGGAGCTTTTGTGGCACAGGGAAAGAGGAAGGCTGCTACCTTCAAGCTAGTAGACTATGTAGTTGTCAGGGAAAGAAAGTAAATTGTGATAGTGATGATAAAAATGTCATATTGGAGTGCACTAAGAACATTGCAGATGTCTACTAGAGCAAGATCAAGTGAACTTCATTGGAGGACATGAATAGCTGGTTGACCCTTTTTAATCTGACATCACTCCTAGGTGGATCGAGGCCAGAGTGCCAATCGAGAAGAAAGACCTCAATATGGTAGCGAGGTACTGGTTCGGCTTCATCAGTAGAACAATCATGCCGTCCTAAAATGAGTCTCTCCTCTGCCCCACAAAGGCGGCCTATCTTGGATCTATCATTGCAGGAAAGTGCATCAATCTAGGTGCCATCATTAGACAGGAGATGGCCATGAGAGCTAGGCAGCAACAAACATCTCTCCCTTTTGTAGTGTTGATCACCGAGTTGTGTGGATGAGCCCAGGTGCCACGTGATGAGAAGAAGCATGTGGAAGTGACTCCCACTTCCTCTACTGAAATCCGGCGTATTGAGGCCGAGTACTTGAAGGATGAAGCTGAGAAAATGAGGGCAGCCCTGGTGGATACATCCATAACTGGTTATATTGAGACACTACCTGCAGAGCCAGTATTGCCTAATCTGGCCATTGGCCTTCAGGTATTTCTAGCTCTTCCCCTTTTATGACTCCGAGCTCTTCTACCGCTCCCCTGCCTCCTAGGTCTGCTGCTAGTACTGCTTCTTCCCGACCTCCACTCACCGAGGCTATGTTGCTACGGCTGGGGCACCTAGCCCATCCTACTGATGTGCGTGCCTCCAGGCTAGAGGTTACAGTTCTTGGGATGATTGAGAGAGCTCTCACAGTTGCTTTGACACCTCTTAGATATTTTATTAATGCCCGCACGGTAATGATATAGGTGTGTGATAAAGGTCGAGAAGCGACTCATGAGGTGAAAGCCTTAAAGGCCGCTATTGCAGAGTTAAGAAAACATGTGGACCATCTTAAGTCCACTGATATGTCAATGATTTTTGGGACTGTGGAGATCTATGATGACATAGACACATATATTCCAGCCTGTTCTGATGTGCCTCTGGCTACCACTGGAGATGAGGTTAGAGTTGATGAGGTGGCTGCAGAGTGCGAGGCTGAAACTTATAAAGAGTAGCTCGGTCTCCAGGAGGAAACCACCAATGTAGGCCTGGCTAATGTTGAAGAGGCCATGGTATATTCGGCCATTCAAACTTCTTTGAGAGACACTTCTATGGTAGGCTCCAGTGGAGCCGGTGTTGATGTTACTCCGGGCACTGATGCCCAAGACCTGAGTGTTACCCCAGGCATTAATTCCTCGATAGATGGAGTGACTGAGTAGACATGATCATTCTTTTTACGTCTCTCTTTGTTATTTTATTGATTGTTTTTGTTGGTTGCATTTGAGGACAACTAATTTTCGTTTGTGGGTGGGGTGAGGTACTTCAATACCTACCTTTTGTGATTACATTTTTGTTTATATATATCAGGTTTTGTGATCTATATTTATGTTTTTATTGTCTTTTGATCTTAATCTTGTGGATATTTGAGCTTGTGGCTCCTGGTTTTGACCTATTTTTAAAATTTTATTCCACCTCTATTATTGGTGATTGTGGCTGTTCCTATGCAAATTTGAGTATCAATTATTATCAATACCGATGAGTTGAATAGTGCTTTTAATCGAACGAAAGAAATGTGCGGCTACGATGAGGCCAATGAAGTTGCATAGAGAATGTCTGAACATTTAGCATCTCATTATGACTAGCTGGTTGTCTAATGAGTCTCTTGTGATGAACATTTCACACTAGCTAGAAAGTGTGAAGTCTTGTTTGATATTGGTGCGAATGCCTTGTGTGATGAGATTACCTTGAACATTGTGTGTGATGACACCTAGAATTTGCCCCATTGGTCCGGTTGACTAAGTGATGCAAGCTGTTGAAATGATCTAAGGCAACAATTTAGAAGAGCGAAACAAATTGACATTTTACCTCTTTTATGGCCAACCTTGTGAGATGTGTGAGCCTTGCTTGAACCGCCTTAAGCCTTATCCTTTTCTTGGAAGAAACTTGAACAATTGTTACCCCTCTTTATCCATTCACCCATAACTCTCATGAAGTGTGGTGTGTTTGAATAGCCAACTTAGGCCAAAAGCCTAAGTTGAGGGTGTGGCGAAAAGAGAAGGTAAATTAAGAAGTGTGAAAAATTCCCCCTTAGAGCAATGGTTATGAAAAATGGAACCTCTCCAAGTAAAAAAAAAAAAGAAATGAAGAAAGGCAACATAAAAAGAATGAAAAAGTTGTGAAATAAAGTAGCGGAAGTTGCAAAAGAAATGGGGTATTCGGTAGTCCATTCGAAGTTGAATAATGGTGTGGATTATGAGCATGATCAAAATGTTGAAGAAAAGGAAGAAAGTGATGTTCAGACAACAAGCCTTGGAAAGACCTTTGTGATCTTGAATGAGCTGAAACAAATGTTGATTGGAAAATAAGGGCAAACCTATTGGTGAAATCATGCACATGTTCATCTTTGTAAGTGTGAGTGTCGTATGTGAATTTTGGAACTAAAAATTGTTGAAAAACTTTGTGTGAATAGGGAATCATTTTTGTTGTGAGGGCATTTGAGTACCCTTGTTGAACTTGAACTTGTATTTGAAGCATGTATTATGAACTTGAGCATCTTTGATAATGGTGAGTCACAGTTTGAATCTTTGAGTGTACAATTGATCATTGCATGAGTAAGTTGAATCTTGTTGTGTGCATTCATGTTGAGTCTTATGCAACATTATTTCAGATATCCTTTTTGAAATGATGATCTTGAGTTTTACTTATGGACAAGCAAAGGTTTATGTCGGGGGTGTTGATGAGTTCGAGATTTGGACTCATTTGGGGCTTTGTTTATATAGATTTAGTGTCCTCAAATACGTAATTTGTGCCATAAACTGATGATAAATCCTTGATTTTTAGGTATATGGATTGAGAACAAAGCAAGGACACTAACAGGAAAAAAGGAACAAAACAAGCTGAAGAAATGAAGAAAGGCAAGCCTGGAGATCACCAAGAGCACTTGGTGAATTGCTGAGTGGCTAGCTTGACCACCTAAACTTCCAGTGTGTCATCCCTGAGGGAAGAAACCAAGTCGGCGACAATAAGGACCAGTCGGCAAATCGCCGAGCAGTTTCGTGAAGCAAATATTGATCGCCCAAAGTTACAGAACTCGAGGATGCTGAATGCCAAGGTGAAAAGGTGATGGAAGAGGTCAAAGGGCGGCTCGCCGAGTGGTTAGGTGAGCCTGACTTACTTCGCCAAACAGCCTTTTGTGGCTTATTTTTGGGGACTGTAAATTAGATTTTGAACATTTATTTTAGTATGTTTAGTAAGTTTTTAGTGTTGAAAAATACAAATTTAGCTCAGAACACTTCTCTCTCTAGTTTTTTTTATAGATTTGAAGAATTTTATACATTCAATTTGGAGATTTTTAAAGTGGGTTTTGAATATTCTATAAATTGAAGCATTGTAAAGACTAAATCACTCTTACCCAGTTATTGGATAATCGATTCGGTAATTGTTTTTACCTTTTTATGAATTTTGGCTAAAACCCCAATTCTTGGGGTGTGATCATGTGATTATGCGTTGAATAAGTTTATGGGTATTATTAATTACTAGTTTAAATGCTAAATTGAAGTTACTTTAATCATTAATTGAGGTTTAATCTATGAATTGTAGTTGCAAATGCAGTTCTAATTTTTTGTTCTTGGCTTGCCCGATAGAGAGGTTTTAGAACTAAGATTATTGATTAATAATTTGTAGGTATTGGGTTGAGCTGGTTTTAGCTCGAGAGAGTGAATCCTAAACCCAATCCTACCCATTTAGCTCGAAAGAGTGGGTGAATTAAGGTGTGGGCTGTTCTTCAATGTCATGCTTGTTGATGTTCGAAAGAAATCACCTAATTCGGGATAGCTGTTCAACATAAAGTTATCTCCCTTATAGTCTTGCTTACTCACTGATATTTAGCTATTCACTAGTAATTTCAATTACCCATATATCGTAATTTGCCTATAATCAGTCACATCCCGGGAATCTCTTTCCTTATTGTTATTTTGAATTGTTTGTGATTGCTTTGTAGTTGATAATTACAAACCAAAATTCCCCATTAGACAATCATGTAACCCCTTTAATTTGATTAATGTCTTTTTCGATAATTTCTATTCCTATGACTGATTAGACCACATTTACACTTCCTAATTGAATTTGAAACGCGTACCGCTCCCTGGGGGATTCGACCCAAACTCATTTGTTGGGTTTTATACTGATTTACGATCGTTGACACCTAGAATTGGATGAGGTGTGTTTGACACGTAAAATCAAACATCTTTTTCTTCACCTTCAATATAGAAAGAGATAAAAATTGTGCTTCAATGTCATCCAGTGGAAAGGTATGAAATTATCAATGTAAGGATATCTATCCAAACAAACAACATCAAGGATAAACTTAGTAATGGGACCTTTATGAAGGGTCAAAATTTGGTAAATGATCATCCTAATTTTACTACATGGTTTAGTAAATTCTTTCTTCTTTCCCAAAAAGATTCATCAAGCATCAAACATCTAAATACACTAGTGATACCTCCATTTGTTTTATAAGACGCTGTCCTCAAAACTTCTTTAAAAGACAAACAAATTACAATGACATCAATTATATAATCATAATGGTAACCATAGAATACGACCATAATCGAAATGCATACATTAGTCTCATACACTATGGGGATGGTGAGAAGAGATATATTTTACATCCCAGAGGGGCTATAATTGGAGATACCATTGTTTTTGGTACAGAAGTACCTATAAAAATGGGAAATGCCCTACCTTTGAGTGCAGTTTAAACTATTGATTTATGTAATTGGAAATAACAAATTAGGTTTACGACAAAACCTAGAAATTGATCACTGATCCCATTTGAGTATCTCTACAGGATAGACCTCAACAGAAAACTGAAGAGTAATGGCAACAAGTGATTGAGTTCAGTAGTTCCTTATATAAAACTAGTGACTCTAGAGATAAAGTAATAAGGAGAAGACAAAATTGTTTCAAGAACCGACAAAACCGGACCAGCCTACAAAAATGGTCTTATCAAGTCTTGGATAAGATACAAGTCTTGGATAAGAATCTACAACGCATTAGAACGCCCTTGTGGACGATCCTTTGCTCCGATAGTATCTAGGGTTCCTCGAATAATGCGATATCTCACACCGGGTAAATCCTTAACCCTTTCCTCTCTTACTAAGACTACATAATGTTCTTGTGAATTATGGCCAATACCGGGTATATAAGTAGTGATTTCAAATCCAGAGGTTAATTGTACTCTGGCAACTTTTCGTAAAGTAGAGTTTAGTTTTTTTGGGGTGATAGTGGAAAAGTTGACGGATAAGTCACCCTTACTGACACTCTACATAACTGTACATAAGACTTTTACCTCATACGACTCCTCATTCAATTCTTTCGAATTCATTGGATCCTTTTCCACGTTCGAGAATCCCCCCGTCTTCCACTCTGCCCCGAATAATAACTAGGACCAATTTAGTCACGTTTTCATTTCCCAATTGAAAACTCTCCATTTTTTATTATTCTTAAAGGATAATATTATTCTCTTTACCAAACATATGCGGATCCAATCACGATGCTACAAATATGAGGCATCAAACTTCAATAATAATTTCTTCCAATAATTGGTAGATACAATCTTTAGATTATAGATGCAATCTTTAAAAATCATCTTTCTTGACTTAAGGAATGACATAAACTTACATATATGTGTTGAGTTAATACCTTTAACTCCATTACTGGTTCATTTGTAAACTATATTTTAACAACACGGGTTCTACCATTGATAAAATCATATCAAGCATGAATCTAGTCCATACCAACAATATTTAACATCAAAATCACAGATATCTAATTCTACTAGATAAACTGAGGTGATTTTCTAAAAAAATGAGACTGATCAATTTTTATAAACCTATCTAGGTTAAATTGAAACACCGACATGAGTAGAGACAAAGAAGGGTTCTATTAAGACTTCAAGACTTACATCAAATTCTATTGCAACATAAGGTGTCAGAAAGGAAAATGTGGCTCCTGGATCTCACAAGGTATAAAAATCAACATGGCGGTTCTACGTTCCTTCACCATCATCTCCGACACACCAGACACAAATTTTCTCATTCGGGCCCAGAATTGGCCACCATAGCCGGAATATAATTTTAGTGTTGAGTAACATTAAGAGCGTATTATTTCACACTAACATTAATTTGACTCAACTTAATGAATTCTTGGACATTTTCCTCTCTCATCTCGAGTGGGAAGAATCAATCTAAAAAGCTCATTTAAACTCGTCCTAATTGAATGGACTATCATTAATAGCCCTTTTTTCTTTCCATTGTTCGAACCAAATCTGAGAAACTCCGTTTAACTGATAAGAAGCCAAGTCTACACTCTCGCCTAGAGTGACACCCATGATTTTGATAATCATTTGAATACCCTCAATAAACTTTTATGGATCCTCGTCCACCTTACAACCAGGAAATTTTAGAGGATTCATCCAAGTGAAGTCCAGAAGCGACTCCCGCATTTTAGCAGGGTTCGCTTAACCTTGGGTTCTTGTGTGACAACAGGGAGGGCTTCTACTACCATTTTGAGGCCGGTTTAAGCCTCATTTCACCATTTTTAAACTTGGGGAACCCTTGGTTGCAAATTTTGAATGGATTTTTTTTGCTTGATCAGTTTGTAATTGTTCTTGATCCTAAAACATTATTTTCCTTTGATTACTTATTAGTTTTAACATCAAAATGATGTTTATCCGTGACTTGGTTGTTATTGTAATTCACATACTTGTTATGTGTGATTGAACTACTTGACTTTGAGATTGGCTTATTTAGTTCGTTTGATTGCTGAATTGTGGCTATTATACTATGAATATTAGGACTTCTTAGCTGTGTATGATAGAATTTCTAGGTTGGGCTGATTTATGTACAGGTTGTAGTTTGAGGAGGATCATTTGAAGAGTTAGGGGTATTGGTTTTCTAGCCAATTGCTTTGTTTAGTAGGTTGTTTTCTGGGTACCGTGTTGTTGGTACTCACGCCTTTCTTTTACACATATGTAGGTTCCGAGCCCGGACCCGTGTGATATCTTTCTCATTCTATTGATCTCAAGGCTTGTCATGGACTTCAAGAGGTACTTGATTGTCATTCGACGAACTTTTTTTTTCCTTTTCTTACACTGTTCTATTTGAGAAACAAAGATTGAGACTTGCATTTATTTCTTAATTGCACAATTATGTATTTAGTCGCTTGTACACGTGACAACCAAATTTTATGTGTTTTAATGGAAGAACAAGTTTTCCACTTTATGTTGTTCTTGTTTTTGCTATTTCTACATTTTTTTATTTTCATTGAGTTGATGCTGACTTGTCTTGGTGGGAATAGACAAGTGTCATGACACCCATTTTTGGGTCTTGACAAATGGTATTACAGCCCCAGGTTCATAGGTCTAGCATGTTTACAATCCAAGTCTAAGTAGAGTCGTGAGGATCAGTACGGAGACGTATGTACTTATTTTAAAGATGATACAAAGATTGATAGGAAACTTCCTTTTATTAATCCTTTGTTATCATGTGTGATTACCTTCTCTAATTCTGAGTTGTCGCTTATTGTCGCAAATGTCGAGGGCTTTGTACCATGAGATGTTTGAGGCAATGCTTTTTGTGTTGGGTTTGTTTCCCTTCAGCTTCATGGTCACACCAGAGAGTGGTGGAGAATTTTTGTGAGGTCTAGGCCAGTTGGATCTCCTCCGACAGAGTGGGATGTGTTTTCTATTGCTTTCCAGGACAACTTCATTGCTTTGAGCGTGAGGGTGGAGAGTCGTCTAAGATTAGAGAACTTGGTTTAGGGCACTTTGTTTGTGACCAAGTATGAGGCTTGTTTCTTTAAGCTCTCGAGGCATGCTATGACTATTGTTCCAGATGAGGCAAAGAGAATTCACTGGTTTGTGAGAGGGTTGACTTTCTCTGTGGGGTCTTTTGTTTTTAGGGCAGCCAGAGAGGGGGCTTCCTTCCAGTCCATTGTGATTGTAAGACCCCTGATTAGAGAAGATGAAAAATACAGCTTTCCAAGATCTAGTATCAGAAACAACGAAAACCACCAATGGACCATAGTGGGGTCCCGTGGTTCAGTCCTAGACTTGGGGAAAATTCAAGATCAAAAGGTAACACCTACGGTCGTCAACCAGGTCCGTTGATTAACCAATATACCATAGGTTAGGTCCGTCATAGGAGTCTAAAATTTGATGGTCTTTGATCCCATCCACGGTCAACCAGTATGGTACGGGCGTTGGACCTACGGACCGTAGGTGAGGGTCACCAGCATGGCTATTGGGTCAACTTCAAAGGTCATATATTTTAGCACAAAATTAATTAGCTGGCCCATGACCTATGTAGATAAAGATAAATGAATCTCCTTTCAAACGCCACCGAGTTTACTAAACTCCAAGCTCGAAATAAAAGGTTATGCTCGTTTTAGTGAAGCCATGTCGGGTAGACCTTGAACCACGACCGCAGTCGACGGCCGGTAGTTCAAACAATGGTCCGTCTGTCCCACCATAGACGACCTTCATCAGCTTTTAAGTCTGGGTTGTTTTGGTCTATTCCCTATGCGTTGGGGCCCTTAAACTACGTCGTTTGATGCCTAAACTAAGTTGTTTTACTACGTCTAAGCCCAATAACCTAGTCAAGCATTCCTAAAACTCTCATTATCCAAAAGTTCTCCCAATTAGAATGAAAAAAATAGAAAGAGGTGACAATTTCTTTCAAGAACAAGCACAAGTGTTCTCCAAGTTTCAGCCCCGTCCATAGATTTTGTTACCAGGTATGTAGTATTTCACTATTGGGTTCTTTTCATCAACTAGGTCCATAGAATTGAGTTAGTTCCTTGATTTTACATAGCTTGTTTAGACTTACGGTTTGTAAAATCTTGGATAATTGTTGTGATTTCAGTTGCCATAGTATCCATAGCCTAGATAACATGTTTTCTTGGAAACGTTAAATAATTCCTTGTATAAAACTCAGAACCCTAGTTTGTGTATATTCTCTTAGTTTATGAATTATACTTGCTAGGTCAGTTAAACAGAAAATCATGCTCAAGATTTCCAATGTCACATTCTCAGTTTACAAATGTTGCATTCTCAATTAGCATGCCAGTATTTTGAGCCATTAAGTATTTACTTCCTTTTAGCTTTATATTTATTCAGTTGTGAGTAGATTTACAACCGAGTTGGACTAGGGTTCAGCGTACCCTTATAGTCCTAGAACTACGTACCCGCATAAGATGATAAGTCCCCTCTGTTGGGAATCAATTTTTAGTGATCACACCACAGTCATTCCTTTATACTCCTTGCATGGTATATTGGATACTCTCACTGGGCGTATAAATTGGACTTCATGCTTAGTTCACCTTGTTTATGTCGGTTAATAGTATCTCCTACGGTTACACTCTTAGAACTTTTGCCGAGGTTTTCAACATTTGTATAAATATACAGTTCAGCTTGTTATCTTCATGATAAGTACTTGGTCTTTGCATTTAGCTTAGTTTTTCAGTAATGTTTCTGCATTGAAATTCTTGGTCAGATTATGTCATTGCTAAATTATTCTTTGTTCGGCTAATATATATTTGTTTAGCTTAGTATCTATATCTTGCATGCTCAGTACATTCTAAGTACTGATGCATACTCTGCTCTACATCCTTTCATGATGTAGGTTTAAGTACTCAGCATCCAGATCACGCTTAGATCGATTCTCGGTCCGCATTCAACAACTTCAGTGGTGAGTCCATATATTCCAAGGCAAATATACATGCTTTCATTGTAGTCATTATTTTAGTTTCAGTTTTGTTAGAGTTAGCCGAGGGGCATGTCCGAGCAACTCAATTCAATTAGACTTTTCAGACATAATACTAGATTCAACTTGTGTTGTTAAATGGTTGTTTCAATTATCACTAAACTTTAGAGTGCCTTATATGATAAAACTAGTTGGTTTTCCCCCATTTTTAGATATCCACTGTTTTATCGTCCGCATATAATATATTTTACTCAGTTATTTTCAGTATGCTTGATATATGCCATACTCATAGTTTGCCTTGGGTCACTCGTGATATAATGTCCTGTGTTACGTCAATGGGTAGCCTCGGGGCGTGACAAACTTGGTGTCAGAGCATTAGGTTCAAGAGTACTAGGATGTATGAAAGCCACACTAAGTAGAGTCTCATTCATAGGTGTGAAGCATGCCACATTTATGAGGGGGAGGTTACGAATTATTGTAAGAAAAATGTCACTTCGTTTGCTATTCTTATCGTGCGTGAGTTATGATTCAAATTCCTTTTTCAAATCCATCGTTATGCATTTCAAATCATGCCTTCTCGTAGAGCCAACACATGGAATGCTAATGCATGCAATGCTAACATAGTTCCTCTAGTCTCGAACCATGAGTTATAAATGCAGAATTTTGGAATGCGATCCATCTCTTGGCTCACAGTATGGCCAATCAGAACAATCAGCAGGCTCTAGTTCCTCCAAACACCAATGATGGATTAGTTGCAACTAGGGTTTGAGAGTTTGTTCAGATGAATCCGCCTGAGTTTCTAGGGTCGAAGGTTGGTGAAGACCCACATAAATTCATTGATGAGGTTAAGAAGATTCTTGGAGTAATGCAAGCGACTGGTACTGAGAGTGTTGAGTTATCATCCTATCAACTCCAACATGTAGCTCATATTTGGTTCACGCAGTGGGTGAGAATATAGCTACTGTGAAATGGGGTTGTTTTACTAGAGCTTTTCATGACAAGTTCTTCCCAAGGGAGTTGAAAGAAGCGAAGGCACAAGAGTTTATGAACTTGCAACAGGGTTCAATGTCAGTCAAAGAATATGGGTTGAAGTTCACCCTGCTTTCTATGTAATTTCCAGACATGGTTACCGATCCAAGGGCAAAAATGAGTAAATTCTTGTTTGGAGTATCCATTTTAGTAAAGACCGAATGCAGGAATGCTATGTTGTTAGGGGATATGGATATCTCCAGACTCGTGACTCATGCCCAGAAGGTTAAAGGAGTTAAGCTTAGGGAAATGGCTATGGAAAACAAAAGGGCCAAAATAGGAAATTATGAACACTCGCACCAAAAGTCGGGTGGTGGGAATTGCTCACAGTTTCAACTAAGGATTATAGCCCCATCACCTTTATCAGCTAATGCTCCATCCCCCAGGTTTCGACTGGTTCAGAAAGGTAGGGCATCAGGTTCTAAGTCTCTGGGGTGTACTTTAGGTAACATGACTTTCTAATTTGTCCAAAATGTGGTAAGAAACCTTCGGGCGAGTGTCTTGCCGGCAGGGAAAAGTTCTTTCGGTGTGGTTAGTCTGGCTAGAAGTTGAAGGATTGCCCTTCTGCCAAGCAGGGGCACGGAGGTAACAACAATAGGGCTCAGTATAGCTGCAGCATCACTAGCTGGTCGCCCAACACAATAGGGTGTTTCGTGTCGTAGAGGTGGCGGTCAGCGCTAGAAGATGTTGCATGCTCTCCAGACTCGCCAGGACAGGGAAGATTCTCCTAATATAGCCAGTGGTATGTTACGAGTCTTTAATTTAGATGTTTATGCACAGTTAGATCCAGGGGCTATGCTGTCTTTTGTAACTCCCTATATAGCAGAAAACTTCGGTGTCAGTCCTGAATCTCTCTTAGAATCCTTCTCAGTCTCTACTCCAGTTGGTGACCTAGTTATAGCTAGAGGGGTATACAAAAATTTCCCCGTCATAGTTTCCCATAAAGTCACCTCAGCAGACCTTGTAGAGCTAGAAATGGTAGATTTTGATATCATTCTAGGCATGTATTGGTTACATTCCTGTTATGCCTCAGTCGATTGAGAGTTAGAATCATTCAATTTCAGTTTCAAAGCGAGCCAATCTTAGAGTGGAAGGGCAGTAGCTCGGCGCCTATGGGTTAGTTTATCTCTTACTTTAAGGCCAGAAAAATAATTTCCAAATGGTATGTCTATCATCCTGTTTGGGTTAAGGATTCAAACTCCAAAAACCAACTCTTGAGTTAATCCCGGTAGTAAATGAGTTTCAAGAATATCTTCCTACAGTTTCTCCCAAAAGGGATATAGACTTCAGAATAGATCTCTTTCCAAATACACATCCCATTTCAATTCCTCTTCACAGAATGGCTCCAGCCGAGCTTAAGGAATTGAAAGAGAAGTTGAAAGACCTTCTAGATAAGGGCATTATCAAACCCAGCATCTCTTCATGGGATGATCCAGCATTGTTCGTGCGAAATAAAGTTGGCTCTCTCAGAATGTGCATTAACAATCGATAGTTAAACAAAGTCACAATCAAGAATAAGTATCCCATCCCCAAGATTGATGACTTGCTCGACCAACTTCAGGGTGCTAGTTGCTTTTCTAAGATAGACCTCAGATCTGACTATCATCTGCTCAGTGTCAGACATAGTGATATTCTGAAGACAACCTTAAGAACTCGGTATGGTGACTATAAATTCAAGTTATGTCTTTTGGACTAACAAATGCTCTGTAGCTTTCATAAATTTAATTAACAGGGTGTTGAAACAATATTTAGACTTGTTCGTTATTGTCATAATTGATGATATCCTCATTATTCTCAGAATGGAGAGAAGCATGCGCCTCATCTGAGAGTTGTTCAACAACCTCTCAAAGATCGCCAATTATTCACTAAGTTCAACAAATGTGAATTCTTGTTCTAGTTGGTCACTTTACTTGGTCATGTGCTATCTAGCGAAGAGATCCGAGTGGATTCTCAAAAATTTGAGGCAGTGAAACACTAGCTCAGACCCACCTCTCCGACACATATCAGAAGTTTCATTTGGTTGGTTATTAAATGAGATTTGTTGAAGGCTTTTAATCCATAGCTTCCCCATCGACCAAGTTGACTTAGAAAAAGGTCAAATTTCAATGGTCAGATGAACGTGAGAAAATTTTCTCAGAACTAAAGAGTAGGTTGACTACAACTCATGTCTTGATTCTACCAGATTGTTCAGATGCCTATGTGATTTATTTGTGATGCCTCCAGGGTCGACCTAGGTTGTGTGTTGATTCTGCGATGTAAGGTAATAGCTTATGCTTCTAGAAAACTTAAGGTCTATGAGAAGAACTACCCGACTCATGACCTCGAATTTACAGTTGTAGTATTTGCCCTAAATATTTGGAGACACTACTTGTATGGTGTTCATGTTGATGTGTTCACAAATCATAAGAACCGAGTATGTGTATACCCAGAAAGAGTTAAACTTATGAAGAGGTGCCAGTAGAAATTCTTGATTGTCAGGTTTGTAGATGAGAAATAAGGAAGTTGCTTCAGTGAAGGTTTTGTGGAGGAGTCCATCCGTAGAGGGAGCTACTTGGAAAGAAGAAGCAGTCATGATGGCCACGTGTCCTCAATTTTTTCCTTCCAATTCTGTTTCAAGGTAGTAGTTCCTCTCCGGTCTTCCAATTTACTATTGTGTAATTCAGTCTCAGTATCTTGTTCCCTCAGTTATCATTGCATTCCAACACATTTGCATGTTCATAGAACTCAGTTTAGTTAGATATCAACTTCTAGTACCCAGTAATGAGGATTTGAGCTCTTCCCTCCATACTCAGCTTATTTTGACTTCATTCGAGGACGAATGTTCCAACGAGGGAGATATTGTAACACCTCTAATTAGAGAAGATGGAAAAAGACAGGTTTCCAGGATCAGGTGTCAGAACTAATGGATGCCACCAACGAACCGTGTGTCAGACCAAAGATCGTAGGTGGGGTCCCATGGTTCAGTCCCAGATGTAGGGAAAATTCAGGATCAAAAGGTGACACCTACGACCGTGTACCACGGTCCATTGGTTGATCCATGAACCATAGGTTGGGTCCGTCGTCGGGGTTAATAAATTGATGGTCTCCGATCCCACCCACGGTCGACCACTACGTTCCATGGTTGGACCTATGGACTGTAGGTGAGGATCAACAACTTTTTAGAGGAAACTGATGTTAGGTAAAATTTAAACCGTCATATTTTTTAGCACAAAATGAATTACGTGACCCATGAGCTATCAAATTAGGGACAATTGAATCCTCTTTCCAACGCCACCAAGTGTGCTAAAATCCAAGCTCGAAGTAAAAAGTTATGCTTGTTTTACTGTAGCCCTATCGGGCAGAACTTGAACCACTACCCAAGTTGACAACCGGTAGTTCAAATGATGGTCTTTTAGTTCCACCATGGATGACCTTTGTCAGCTTTTAAGTTAGGGTCGTTTTGGTCTTTTCCCTATGCATTGGGGCCCTTAAACTATGTCATTTGATGCCTAAACTACGTCGATTTACTCAGTCTAAGATTAATAACATAGTCAGACACACCTAGAACCCTCACTCTCAAAAAGTCATCCAAAAAGGCGCTAGTTTCTTTCAAGAACAAGCAGCACTGTTGTCATACCCTGAGACTACACCCTGAACGTAGCCGGTACTCGAGAACCATTGCTGGCCCCAAGCGAACCCTTGGACTGGATCAATACTTAGCTGAAAACTTACTCAACAATAACAGAACTTTAAAAGTAAAGGTTTACCTTTCTGTCTCAAAATAGGTACTAGAATATTTTATGTTAAACATTTACTGGCCAAAAGAGGCAACTCAAGTCTTTAAACATTAAACACTTGAAATAAAAAAACTTCTCAACTGTTATTGTCTATCTATGAAGCCTCTTATACTATGAGGCATGTCAGTACAAGACCCCCTATCATCCTAACAAAACTAAAATAATGGAAATAAATAAGGGATCCTCCGGAAGCAATGAGGCTCATCAAATCTAATTTGAACTGCTATGGTATCAACGAAGCGCCTGTTGATTACCTTGATGTCATGTGTCTGAATTATGAAACGATGCAGGCCAAATGACATCAGTACATTGAATGTACAAATAAGTAAGGGGAACACTGAACATAACATAAAAGATTGAACTTGGAAAGAAGGAAACATACTCACCTCAACTCTACTCAACTCAACCTCAACTCATGGATACTCAATACAACATAAAAACAACAATAACGATGTAGTTTATATGAAGCACTTAAAATAGTAGATAACAACTCAATATATTTAAAAAAATAATAACTCAGTTTGTATGTGAAGGTACCAAATAACTCAATTTGGAAGATTCTCTACCGACAACAATCACTATGAGATATGTGATGATACAACGTCTTGCCCACACTACCAGAATTGTCCTATACGTTGCCTAAGTATAAGAAATCCTCGACTAAGAGGATCCACTAAACTATGCTTAAAATTGATAAGGAATCATCTAAAAAGTATGACCCTTTTTACCCACGTTGGCTACATGGTTTATGAGGACTTTGAGTTGTATGAACTCGTCCCCATATAAGTGCTCAATACTACTCCCAATAATATAACTCAGCTCATATGTTGAAAAACACTTCCTCATCCTCAAGAATTTAGATTATTAGTCAAAAGGTTCTCTGAAAAGAGATTAAACTCAAAAACACCTCATGAGCTCATTTGGAAATCCATGTTTCCTCTCATTTTAAATGTAAAAACATTAACTCTTGGGAATACTTAATTCCCATAGATTCATTTTGAAAAATGACACTCAGCTCTCCTCATCCTCAAACTGAAGTACTCAAGTCTTAAAAAAAGTTTTAAAAGGTTGTAAAAGACTTGTCAAAATAACTCTCAAGACCTTACTCTTAACTATATCTTGAATTTGAATTACGAATTCAACGGTTATGATACATGTTATGAAGGATCTCTCGATGTTTAGATTTAGTTTAGAATAGTTAGAATCATAATGGAGGTAAGGTACACCTTAAAAGAATTCAGACGGGTCAAACGATAGAAAAGGATGGGAGCAGCCGATCCTAGCACACTGAGTGGCGTGCGACACCTGCCCCTGAACTTCAAAGAGGTCATCTTGGCGTACTACAAGGGCGGCATGCTGATGTTTGCCTAATCAAGAAACAACTTCCAATTCAAGTGTCTACGATCGTACAATAGTAATATAACCCAACCGAATGGGTTGAGGTCGAGTCCCAAGGGAGTGGTTGCAAGAATTAATAGCAAAGTAAAATCAAGCTCTAATCAATCATAGCTATAAACATTAACGATTAAAAACATACTAAATCTAAAGGGTTGACATGAATGTCAATTATCAATGAGGGGTTTTTATTCAACTAATGAACAAAAATAGCAAAAATATAAAGATGCGAGATAGGGAGACGAGATTTTTGGGATATGATAGGAATATGGGATAAAATATACTATTGGGTAAATGCTATTGGTACTACATCACTGAATATTTGTAACTAGGCTAGAATTTAGTTGGGGTAAATTTTCTCGCGAACAACTTACCCCGAACAACTCGGTTTCTCTCGAACATCGAGTTGCAGTACTTAAGCACAACCTCAGCCTTAATCCATAAACTCTCTCAATCTGAAAGTGTGGAAGAAGGCCTAGGATTCACTCTCTCGAGTTGAACCCACAACGACCCAATAACCACCGTGTATCAAATTAGTAGTCTTAGTTTTAAAACCTCTCTCTCGAGTAACCCAAAAACACTAAGATGAAATCGTATTTGAAATACAATATAACACTCCGAAAAATGCTACGTTAATCTAGAGCCTAAGCATGTGAGCTAATGTTGAGGTTCAAGGAGGTTAGTGAGTGAACATTAAGTTTTGAGTCCTAAAATAAGTTCCCTAACTTGATACTAAGGTTCTAGAGCGTGGAAAGGTCTCGTGAGTTGAGAATTAGTCTCCTCACCAAAACCTCGAACAACCCCTCTCTGAACCAAACCACAAACAGCCAAGACGGTCCATGGACCCATCCACTCTTCATGGTTTGGGGTTCCGTATCGTGCCTGGGCAAGTTGTCTTGGTTCGGCCTTAGAGGGGTTGTTTTGCTAAATTACTAATTCATTTGTTTAAGGGTAGGGATGGTTGTATTTAGTTTTTTTTAAGTTTATTAAAGTATTTTTAAGTATTAAACAAGTCTTTTAATTCTCATAACTCACAAAACTCAAAATCAAACCCACTTCCCCCAAAGAACTTTCTCTCTTTAAACTCCATTGAAGAACATAGAAGACGGTCAAGATTAGGGTTCAAGCTCCAAGATTTTCACTCAAATTTCCTGGGAAAACATCAACCAAGTTAAAGGAACCTTGATTCATGGAATACTTTCCTCCATGAAGCCCTCTCTACTCAATTTTCAAAAATGGGTTTTATTGTTCAAAAAACTAGAGTTTCCATTCTAGTCATGGGTTCTTCCTAAAAACGTTTTCATTATGTTATTTGATGTATATTATAGATGATTTGACGTTTTAATGGTGATTTTATAGTAAAACTCCCCAAAAACCCATGAACTAACCCATGACCCCAATTTCATGAATTTCAATGAAGATATTGATGCAAGGTGATTTCTACTATGTATTATGGTTATGTTAATTTGGTTATGAAACCTTGCCTTATTCATGTTGATTATAGTATATCCTAAATGTAAGTGTGAGATTTGGTTCATGACATTGCAAGGGGTAAATTGTGAAGGATTGTTCATGATTGTTGATAGTTATTGATGAACATTTGAACTCATTTGAAAGGTGAGAATCCTATATGACTTTGGTGTGAATTGAGGTGTTGTTGGCAGACTAATTTCCTCTATCCTTACACATATTTATGTATAAATTGTCTAGAATGATGTTGATGTTATCGTGTAAATTGAAGGGCTAGTTCTCATGAAAACACTATGAATAATGAGGTGAAAGTTACTCACCCTAAAATGATGATTCTAAGGTGAAAGGTAGTTCTCACTTAATTAGAATCTATGATCTATTTAGTGAGTTGTATTGAACGAAGGGTAAAGTATGCCTTCACACATGTAGATACAATTCCATACTAATTATGTATATATGTGAAATAATCCTTAGTACCGAGTGGATATGGACAATGAGGAAAAGGCCCCTCCACTAATGCAATAGGTTGGATCATCTATAGTAAACTCATGAGATGGAAGCTCCTCCGCTAATGCAATACGTCTAGTTTCTATAGTAGCAATCTCCTTATCCCATAACTCTATGCCAAACATAGGACGTAGCTAGTGGATCCACTTAGAAGCTAAATATGATTAGTTCTACCTATGGTAAGTAAGAATGTCTTCTTTAGGTGTGGGGTTATATCACACCGGATTCCCTGTAGCTCACATGGTCTTTGTCGGTTATGGCTAACATTCCCTAATAAAAATAAGATAATGAATATGATAGGAACTATACTATGACTCCTTAATGGGTTTACTTGGTTGTACTTGGGGTATTGGACTTCACTTTTACATTGCACGATGAGACTTATTAGGATGTTGTGGAATGATTTCCTTATGGTATGATAAGATATGAATAGATGACTTTCCTTATGTTTAGTTCACGTACTTGTATAATTCCTCCTTTATGACTATAGATTATAGTAAGCTTGAAGATTATGGTAATGAATATGTGGGTTCAAGGAATGCTTAGTAAGATTGGTATTATGGGATGCGAACCATACATTGAACAAGTGTTCTTAGAGGTTGCTAAGGTATTGATATTACTATGTTATGACTGTATTGTGACTATAACTTGTCTTCTATGTTTATAATGCATATTGGCTTACCAAACTTGATAAATGCATACTTCTAAGAAAAATGTACTATTTAGCATATTTAAATGTTTTTATGCATGTTCCATACTTAGTACATATTTGTACTAACCCCTTTTTTTTTCATACTATGAGTATAGGTCCCGAACGTTGATTCATTTCTTCGTTCTTCAAAGATAAGCTTGGGTCGACTATTCCCTATGTTTTGGTGAGTCCTCCAGTTCGAGGACCAAATGTTTATTTCAGTCTTAGTTTTAGTCGTACTTTATTATGTGAAGACTTTTATTGATGTAAAGGGTTAGGTCCCTAATTTCGTACTCTTATGTTTAGATGGGTTTTAATGAGACAAGTCTAGTATTTCCACATCTCTTTATATATGAAATTTGAAGGTTGACTTCTGTTTAGAAAAGTTTTAATTTTCCACATAATTTCTTATGACATTATGTGCATGATTTTGCTAAGGGCTTGTATGTGACCTATTCGGGGTCAACTACGCCATGTTACGTCTAAGGGGTAACCTCGGGTCGTGACAAACTTGGTATCAAAACATAAGGTTTTGGGAATAATATTTATGATTAATGTCTCATGAAACCACGTCTAATAGAGCCTTGTTCATGATTGTGAAGCGCACCACACTTATGAGTTAGAGGCTATATGATGTTTAGGAATTTTTCCATTATATCATCACTCTCAATTCGTTCCTGAAATCTTTGCCCTATGATCTCCTTTCGAATCCTTTTCTTACGATTATAGGAAATGAATACAAGGAGATGTAATGCAAGGAGAGGGGAAAAGGAGAATGTCAATGAGGGGAATCCTCCAAAAGCTCCTCTGAATCCTCAAGTGCCTGATGAAGCGGGAGCTATGACTAATGTGCAGATTAGGACGACTCTCCAGACCCTGACTCAGGCTTTGACTGATCAAGTCACTAGGGATGCAAGAGTTCAAATGAATCTGAATGCTTGCATAACTGCTTCCATGATTAGGGATTTCACCATAATGAATCCCCCTACCTTCTATGGCTCCTAAGTGGATGAGGATCCACATAGCTTTCTAGATGAAGTGTTGAAGGTGGTTGATGCTATAGGCGTGACTAATCGTGAGAAGGCAAAATTGGCCGCCTACCAGTTGAAGGACGTAGCTCACGTTTGGTATGAACAGTTGAAAAGGGAGAGGATTGTGAGAGAGGGCCCGATTGATTGGGAATCATTAAAGTCAGCTTTCCTTGATAGGTTTTTCCCACTGGAATTGAGGGAGAGGAAGATTCAGGAATTCATCAACCTTCGCCAGGATGTATGAGTGGATAATAATATGGCCTTAAGTTCACGCAATTGTCTAAGCATTCTCAAACATTAGTGGCAGACTCAAGGGCCAAGATGAATAAATAGGTTATGAGGATATCTGCCTTGGTGGTAAACGAGTGTCGTTCGGCAATGCTCGTTCCAAGCATGAACATTTCACGCCTTATGGTTCATGCCAAACAAATTGATGAAGAAAAGCTCAAGCAGACAGGTAAAGAAGTGAAGAGGACAAAAGTAGATGATAGCAATTCGTCTAAAGGCAGATTTGAGTTTCAAGGCAAACCAAAGTTTAAGAAGAGGTTTTCTAATTGAGGTACCACTAACACTTCTAATGTCAACAAAGAAAGGTGTCTACTCCTAAGCCACAGGATGGTAGTGGAGGTGGTTTTTATGTTGAAAGGCCTATTTGTGCAAAATGTGGTAAGAAGCATGAAGGTAAATGTCTTGTCGGTATAGGTGTGTGCTATGGATTTGGAAAGGGTGGACATCAACTAAAAGATTGTCCAACCCGTTCGGCCAAGGGAAGAGAGGTTAATCAAGCCCCCCCTAGTGGTTCTAATTCGAATGCTCCGAAGAAGAGTCACTTTTATGCTCTCCAGTCCTTAAGTGATCAAGAGGGATCCCTGGACTTTGTCACCGATATGTTACAAGTATTTTCCATTGATATTTATGCATTGTTAGACCATGGTGATACTTTATCTTTTGTTAGACCTTTGGTAGATATGAAATTTTATGTACTCCCTCAAACTATAGTAGAACCTTTTTTAATGTCCACCCCAGTTGGTTACTCAGTTGTTGCAAAAAGAGTCTATAGTAATTGTCCCGTTTCTTTACCTCATAGAGTCACTCGAGTTGATTTGGTAGAGTTAGATATGTTAGACTTTGATGTCATCTTGGGGATGGATTGGTTCCATGCTTGCTTTGCCTCAATTGATTGTAGAACTCGGGTAGTGAAGTTTCAGTTTCCTGATGAGCCCATTTTTAAATGGAAAGGGGGAAATTCAATTCCTAGAGGTCGATTCATTTCGGGTCTAAAGGCTTGTAAAATGATTTCTAAGGGTTGTATCTATAATATTGTAAAGGTTAAGGACGTTGAGTCCGAGACTCCTCATTTAGAGTCGGTTCCCATAGTGAGGGAGTTTCCTGAGGTTTTTATTGATGACTTGCTCGGTATTACTCCAGAATAGGAAATAGACTTCAGCATTGATCTTAAACGAGATACAAAACTCATATCTATTCCTCCTTACCGGATAGCCCCAGCTGAGTGGAAAGAGTTAAAATCTCAACTAAAGGATTTGCTAGATAAGGGTTTTATTAAACCAAACATATCTCCATGGGGTGCACCGGTCTTATTTGTGAAAAAGAAGGATGGGTCGCTTAGGATTTGCATTGATTATTACCAGCTGAACAAGGTCACTACAAAGAATAAATATCCACTCCCTAGAATTGATGATTTATTTGACCAACTCCAAGAGGTGAATTATTTTTCGAAGATTGACTTACATTCAGGCTATCACCAACTAAGGGTGAGAGATGTTGAAATTCCTAAAACAGCCTTCCGAACTTGGTATGGTCACTTTGAATTCTTAGTGATGTCTTTTGGTCTAACAAATGCTCCGGCAGCTTTTATGGATCTTATGAATGGGGTGTTTACACAATATCTTGATTCATTTGTGATTGTTTTTATTGACGATATTTTGATCTATTCTAAGAGTGAGAGTGATCACATGAAACATTACAGGATAGTTTTGCAAGTCCTTAAAGGCTAACAATTGTATGCTAAGTTTAACAAGTGCGAGTTTTGGCTACGGTCGGTTGCTTTCCTCGGTCATATAGTGTTAAACCTGGGTATAGAGGTTGATCCTAAGAAGACCGATGCGGTTAAGAATTGTCTTGGACCTCTGAGTCCCACTCATATTCGAAGCTCTTTGGGCTTGGCTGGGTATTATAGATGATTCATTGAAGGCTTCTCATCTATTGCTTCTCCGTTAACAACCCTGACTCAAAAGAAATCCAAATTTGAGTGGTCTGAGGCTTGTGAGAAGAGTTTCCAGGAGTTAAATGATAGACTCAACACCGCTCCGGTGTTGACCTTACCGGAGGGTACTGATGAGTTTGTAGTATATTGCGATGTTTCCCCAGTGGATTTGGGATGTGTTTTTATGCAACATGGCAAGGTGATTGCCTATGCTTCGAGGCAACACAAAGTACATGAAAAGAATTATCTGACCCATGATCCAGAATTGGCGGCAGTATTTTTTACCTTGAAAATTTGGAGGAACTATTTATATGGGGTCTATGTTGATGTGTTCACTGACCACAAGAGTTTCCAATATGCTTTTAGTCAGAGAGATTTAAATCTCCGACAGAGGAGGTGATTGGAACTCTTAAAAGATTATGATATGAGTGTCCTTTACCACCCCAGAAAAGCTAATATAGTTGCCGATGCCCTACGTCGAATGACTATGGGTAGTGTGACTCATGTAGAGGATGAGAAGAAAGAGCGAGTTCGCGAGGTGCATAGGTTGGCCCGTTTAGGTGTCCAACTGGTAGATTCCTTGAAGGGTTGATTTATGGTTCACCATAGTTCTGAATCATCCGTTGTGGTTGATGTGAAGTCTAAGAAACATCTTGATCCTATTCTGATGGAGTTGAAAGAATTGATTCTCAACAAGTCCGTTGAGGCTTTCTTTGAAGGGGGAGATGTGTGCTTAGGTACCAAGGCAGATTGTGTTTTCGGGATGTTGATGGCTTGAGAGATCATATTCTAGAATAGGCGAATGGTTCGCGATATTCTATTCGTCCGGGAGCCACCAAGATGTATTGTGATCTGCGGGAGGTCTATTGGTGGAATGGCATGAAGACAGCTATAGCGGGCATTGTAGCTAAATAACCAAACTTTCAGCAAGTCAAAGCCGAACACCAAAAAACAAGGGGTTTGTTACAAGATATAGATCTTCCCACTTGGAAGTGGGAGGAGGTGTATATGGATTTCGTTGTGGGGTTGCCTCGTACTCGAAGGCGACATGACTCTATTTGGGTCATTATTGTTAGGATGACGAAGTCAGCCAATTTTCTTCCTGTCAAGATTTCCCTCTCGGCAGAAGACTATGCTAAGTTATACATCGAGGAAATAGTGAAGTTACATGGGGTTCCTTTGTCCATAATATCGGATCGGGGTACTCAATTTACTTCTCATTTTTGGAAAGTATTCCAAAGAAGGCTTGGTAACAATGTTAAACTTAGTACCGCTTTCCACCCTCAGATAGATGGTCAAGCAGAACGGACCATTCAGACTTTAGAGGATATGCTGAAGGTGTGTGTGATTGATTTCAAGGAAAATTGGGACGATCAACTTCCATTGATTAAATTTTCCTACAACAATAGTTACCACTGAATCATTTCCATGTTTCCATTTAAATAACTTTATGGTAGGAGATGTAGATCTCCGATGGGTTGGTTTGAAGTAGGTGAGTTTTCTCTAATTGGTCCCAATCTAGCTTATGATTCCATTGAAAAGGTTCAACTCCTTAGAGAGAGGTTGAAGACGGCTCAAAGTCGGCAAAAGTCCTATGCCGACAATAAGAGAAGGGATCTTGAATTCGATGTTGGTGATTGGGTCTACTTAAAACTCTCAGCTATGAAGGGTCTGATGAGGTTTGGCAAGAAGGGGAAACTTTGTCCTCGATATGTGGGGCCATACCAAATCTTGACACGTGTGGGAAATGTTGCATATGAATTAGACTTACCCAGTGAGTTGTCTCTGGTTCACCCAGTGTTCCATGTCTCCATGCTCAAGAAGTTGAATGGTGATCCGGTATCCATCCTTCCCTTAGAAGGTTTAGGAGTTGATGAAAATCTTTCCTATGAAGAAGTTTCGGTGGAGATTTTAGACCGGCAAGTTAAGAAGTTAAAGAACAAAGAGGTAGTTTCTGTTAAAGTCTTATGGAGGAATCACTTATTTGAGGGTGCTACTTGGGAGGCCGAGGCCGCTATGAAGTCCCATAATCCTCATCTTTTTCCTTCTACTCCTATCCCTACTTGAGGTAATTAGTTCTTGAGTTGGCGTTTCGGAATAATTGTACTATGAGTTTTATTTATGATTTTCTTATGTGTGCATATTCTTGTGGAATCCATGTTTAGCATGTATCTAGTTTTCATGATTTATGTTTTCCTCATGTGGGGCTGCACTTTAGTATAATGGTTGCATATTTGAGTTAGTGATGTGAACTGATGAACATGTGTGCTATACTTTTTATGATATGGCTAAATGGCTCTTTATTGATTGATTGTGTTGAGCTTGTTGCATGGAGAAGGTAATTCCTCCTAAGTTGATATGAAATGATAATGTTGTGTGCATAGTGGATTGTAGATGTAGTTCCTACCTCCTTGTGATTGCATTTATTATGTCTTGAGGTGGAGTGATGTTTCCCTTATGTTTTGTCCATTGTTAATGTGGCATGTTGTTGGGTTGCTAGTCTTGAGTCATTAAGCCTCTTAATGTGTTTTAAAGTGTCACTCGAGGATGAATGATCCTAAGGGGGAGATAATGTAACACTTCGGAAAATGCTAGGTTAATCTAGAGCCTAAGCATGTGAGCTAATGTTAAGGTTCAAGGAGGTTAGTGAGTTAAAGTCAAGATTCGAGTCCTAAAATAAGTTCCCTAACTTGATACTAAGGTCCTAGAGCCTATACGCCAGGGCAAGGCTCCCACAAGGGCACTTGATGAGAGCCAAGGGGATGCTCTAAAAGCTACCAAAAGCAGCATCATTCATGAAATAAGGACCACAAAAGCAGCATCATAGATGGGAGTCGTGAGTCCAGCCTTAGCCTCCTCAAAGGTTACCCAAAACTCCACGTTCCAGCCCCATTCCACAGACGTACAATATAGTCCGTGGACCAGCTCACGCTGCGTGGAAAGGTCTCGTGAGTTGATACTTAGTCTCCTCATCAAGACCTCGAACAACCCCTCTCTAAACTAAACCACGGATGACCAGGACGGTCCGTGGACCCATCCACACTCCGTGGTTTGTGGTTTATGGATCGTGCCTGGGAAAGCTGTCTTAATTCGGCCTTAGAGGGGGTGTTTTGCTAAATTACTAATTCTTTTGTTTAAGGGTAGGGACGGTTGTATTTAGTTGTTTTAAGTTTATTAAAGTATTTTTAAGTATTAAACAAGTCTTTTAACTCTCATAACTCACAAAACTGAAAATCAAACCACCCCCCCTCCCCCCAAGAACTTTCTCTCTTTAAACTCCATCGAAGAACATAGATAAAGCTCAAGATTAGGATTCAAGCTCCAAGATTTTCACTAAAAATTCATGGGAAAACATCAATCAAGGTATGGGAATCTTTATTCATGGAATACTTTCCTCCATGAAGCCCTCTCAACTAAATTTTTGAAAATGGGTTTTATTGTTCAAAAAACTAGGGTTTTCATTCTAGTCATGGGTTCTTCCTGAAAACGTTTTCATTATGTTATTTGATGTATATTATAGATGCTTTGTCGTTTTAATGGTGATTTTATAGTAAAACTCCCCATGAACCCATGAACAACCCCATGACCCCAATTTCATGAATTTCAATGAAGGTATTGATGCAAGGTGATTTCTACTATGTATTGTGGTTCTGTTAATTTGGTTATGAAACCTTGCCTTATTCATGTTGATGATAGTATATCCTAAATGTAAGTGTGAGACTAGGTTCATGAACTTTGAAGGGGTAAATTGTGAAGGATTGTTCATGATTGTTGATAGTTATTGATGAACATTTGAACTCATTTGAAAGGTGAGAATCCTATGACTTTGGTGTGAATTGAGGTGTTGTTGGAAGACTAATTTCCCCTATCCTTAGACTTGTTTATGTATAAATTTTCTAGGATGATGTTGATGTTGTTGTGTTGATTGAAGGGCTAGTTCTCATGAAAACACTATGAATAATAAGGTTAAAGTTACTCGCCCTAAAATGATAATTCTAAGGTGAAAGGTAGTTCTTACTTAAATGAATCTATGAGCTATTTAGTGAGTTGTATTAAACGAAGGGTAAAGTATGCCTTCACATATGTAGATACAATTCCATACTAATTATGTATAATTGGGAAATAATGCTTATTACTGAGTGGATATGGACATTGAAGAAAAGGCCCCTACCCTAATGCAATAGGTTGGGTCATCTATAGTAAACTCATGCAATGGAAGCTCCTCCACTGATGCAATAGGTTGGGTTTCTAGTAGCAATCTCCCAATCCCATAAATATGTGCCAAACATAGGACTTAGCTGATGGATCCACTTAGAAGCTAAATATGATTAGTTCTACCTTCTGCTAGTAAGAACGCCTTCTTTCGGTGTGGGGTTATATGACACCGGATTCCATGTAGCTCACATCGTCTATGTCGGTTATGGATAATATTCCCTATTAACAATAAGATAATGAATATGATTGGAACTATACTATGACCTATAATGGGTTTACTTGGTAGGAGTGGGGGTATGTGACTTCACTTTTACATTGCACAAGGAGACTTATTAGGATGTTGTGGAATGGTTTCCTTATGGTATGATAAGATATGAATAGATGACTTTCCTTATGTTTAGTTCATGTACTTGTATAATTCCTCCTTTATGACTATGGATTATGGTAAGTTTGAAGATTATGGCAATGAATATGTGGCTTCAAGGAATTCTTAGTAAGGTTGGTATTGTGGGATGCCAACCATACATTGCACAAGTATTCTTAGATGTTGCTAAGGTATTGATATTACTATGTTATGAGTGTATTGTGACTATAGCTTGTCCTCTATGATTGTAATGTATATTGGCTTCCCACAGTTGATAAATGCATACTTCCAAGAAAAATGTCCTATTTAGCATATTTAAATGTTTTTATGCATGTTTCCATACTTAGTACATATTTGTGCTAACCTCTTCTTTTCTTCATACGATGAGTATAGGTCCCGGACATTGATTCATTATTTCCTTCTTCAAAGTAAAGCTTGGGTCGACTATTCCCTAAGTTTTGGTTAGTCCTCCAGTTCGAGGACCAAATGTTTATTTCAGTCTTAATTTTAGTCGTACTTTATAATCTGAAGACTTTCATTGATGTAAAGCGTTAAGTCCCTAATTTCACACTCTTATGTTTAGATGGTTTTTAATGATACAAGTCTGGTATTTCCACAACTCTTTATATATGAAATTTGAAGTTTGACTTCTGTTTAGAAATTTTTTAAGTTTTTGCATTATTTCATATGACATTATGTGTATGATTATGCTAAGGGCTTGTATGCGACCCCTTCGGGGTCAACTACGCCATGTTACATCTAGGGGTAACCCCGGGTCGTGACACAATCTCATTAAGTTCAAACACAACTACTAAACAAAATCACATTTAAACAGCGAATATACTAAAAATGAGCAACACCCAACTATAAATTTAATTCATATTCACAAAATCACACCCCAAGAATTAGGGTTTTTTCTAGACATAGAAAAAAGGAAGAAAATGATACCGAATCTAGTTAACATCAACTGGGTATTATTTACTTTCCCTTCAAATGAGTCTAGAATGAAGATTCTTGGATACCCACTTCCAAGTTCTTGGAATTGGAAGTCTTCAAATCTTCAAGCTCAAGAACAATGTCTCCCAAAAACTCTAACAACTAAAAACTGAAAATATTCTAAGTCTCAGTAATAATTCTCTACAACTTGATACTAAGCTACATAATTAAATGAGTATTTATCATTTACAAAAATTTGTGCTGCGAAGGATCACTCGGCGTAGTTAGTCAGGATCACCGATGCACTCGGCGATCCGCCCTTTGTTCTAGTTCATCGCCTTTCATCTTTTGCCTTCAGCATCTTCGCGTTTTGATTCATTGGACAACATGGAACTGCTCGGCAATGCGGCGACTGCTCCCTTTCATCGCCAACTTGATCTTTTCCTTCAGGGGTAAGCACACTCGAACTTTGGGCGAGGTTAAGGCCATTGGCAACTCACCTAATGCATTAGGCGATCCTCATGCCTTCTTTACTTCGTTCCTTTCAGCCTCCTTGTTCCTTTTTGCCAAGTAGTGTCCATGCTTTGCCTCAAACTCCAAATACGTGAAACTTAAAGATTTACATCAGTTATTGAAACAAAATATGTATTTGAGGACACTAAATCTATAAAAAAATAATCCCTAAATGAGTCCAAATTATGGATTTATCAACACCCCCAACTTAAACTTTTGCTTGTCCTCAAGTAAAACTCAATTTCAGCAGTTCAAAAAGGATGTCTCAAACAGTGCTACACAAGACTCAATCATGAATGTACACAACAACACTCAACTTACTCATGCAAGGATCAATTGTATTCTCAAAGACTCAAGTTGTGACACACCATTATCAAAGATTCTCATGCTCACAATGCTTGCTTCAAATGCAAGTTCAAGCTCAACTAAGGTATTGAAATGCCCTTACAAAAAGAATGATTCCATATTCACACACAATGGTTCAATCATTTAAAGCTCCGGAATCAAATGCAACTCTCACTCTCGCAAAGAAGTACAAAATGCATGTTTTCACCCATAGGTTTGCCTGTATTTTCCAATCAACAATTGTTTCTGCTCACTCAAGATCAAAAAGGTCTTTTGAAGGCTTGTAATGGGGCTAAGTGCAAATGTATGGTCATTTAGGCTCGGTGACTTTTATCCACATGAAATGTGGTGTTCACAACACTCCATTTCCTCTTCTTTCATCATTTTCTTTAGTGCTCATAAGTCATCACATTATTCACTCTCCATGGATTGTTTGGAATCCCATTCCATTTTGCATTTTCATAACTTTATTCCACTACTTTTTCTCATTTTTTTTCATTCTTTTCTTCTCTTTTTCTCTTGTCTTTTGTTTTGTATGGAGGGACTTTTCTAGCACTTCTTGACTTGCCCTTTTCTTTTCACCACACCCCAACTTAGGCTTCTAGCCTAAGTTGGCTATTCATTCAACCACAAATCAGGAGGGGACTTCTAGCCTAAGTTGGCTTTTCACCACACACCATGGGTAAGGGGACTTTTCTAGCACTTCTTGACTTGCCCTTTTCTTTTGACCACACCCCAACTTAGGCTTCTAGCCTAAGTTGGCTATTCATTCAACCACAAATCAGGAGGACTATAGGTAGTGGATTAAAAGAGGTCATGTTTTCATCAAGTTTCTTCCAAAGAAAGGTAAGGCTCAAGGGTGTTCAAAAGAGGTTCACACACTCACAAGGTAGGCCACTAATAAGGTATATGTCAAATTGGCTCATACTCTTCGAAGTTGCCTAAGATTATATTAGGAGATAGCCTTACTTAGTCGACCGGACCAACGGGGTAAATTCTAGGTGTTATTATACATGGTTCACAGTAAGCTCATCACACAGGGCATCGACACCAAAGTCAAACAAGACTCCACACTTTCACTAGTGTGCAACAATCATCACAAGAGAATCAATTTGATACATGGCTAGTCACAACGAGATGCAAAGAGTTCATATGTTGTCTATGTAACTTAATTTGATCTCATTGTAGTTGTACATTCATGTGAGTCATCGGTATTGATCAAGACCGAGACTCAATTTTGCTAAAGAACAGCCACATTCCACACGTACAAGATGTGGCGAAATTTTGGAAGGGATCAAAATCATTTACAATTATAGCAAAAGGAACCACAACCTACACATC
This sequence comes from Solanum raphanifolium, assembly GCA_036250405.1. Lineage (NCBI taxonomy): Eukaryota > Viridiplantae > Streptophyta > Magnoliopsida > Solanales > Solanaceae > Solanum > Solanum raphanifolium. The sequence continues at coordinate 46,288 of JAJOOE010001061.1, forward strand.
CGCTAATAGCAGCGCAAAACACAATACTTAAGCTCAAAACCCAATATATGAACAAAACAAGAATTTAGCACACAAAGGTGGGACTCACCCCACCGCAATTAAAAACATTTGTCCTCAAATGCAAACAAGATTATCAAAAATTTAGAATAAAGAAAGACAGAGAGGGAGGTAAAGAGGGGATCCTTTCTATACAGTCTCTCTTTCTGTCTGGGCCTCAATGCTCATTGCAGCAGTCTAAACTTGCGCATCAGTGCCCGTAGTCACCGAGAAAGGAACAATAGCACCAAACTCATCAGGCGCTGCCACAGGTGTATCCGCCAAAAATCTCTGTATACCTGAGAAAAGTTCCCTAGCCCATGAAGAAACAGAGGTGTCTCGGGGAGTAGGCCTCTTACCCTTGCTTTTATCTGTAGATGGGTATTCTTGCTTGCCCTTCTTTTGAAGATTCAACCTCTCTTCATTCATTTTAAAATTTAGTGCTTTAATCTTTCGGGGTGGCACGATTTTCCAAGCAAATTTCGGTCTAGCCATGTCAGCAAAGCTTCGAGGCAAAGTTAGAAAATATTCGAACAAGAACATTGAAAATCAATTGCAGGCAGACACACCGAAACGATTGGTGAGTCACCAAATCTCTTCGGCGACTAAGCTTCTCGCCGAAAGTTACAGAGCCAAACAACAGGTATGCATGAAATTAAAGGCTAGATGGGAATTAAGAAATCCGCTGAGTGGTTCGGCGAGCTCGAACCAGCTCGCCAAATGACCCAAAATGCCTATTTTCAACCCAACTTCTTGAATTCAGGCCTGCTACCGTCGAAAATAAAATTAAAACATACAATAGTTCAATTAAATTCAGACCCATAACACCCATCACCCCAGAATACTCAGACTTCTCCCGAGTTTTGTCAAATTAAACAATATGCAAGCACAACCTCATAAAATTTCATTCATTTTAATTCATAAGAACGAGATTTCAAAACTGAGGACAAAATGGGCAAGATTTTCGAATTAAAATAGGCATTTGAACAATCTAATCCTATCATAAAGGCCTAGAACACATCACTAAGATAAGATCATCTGCAAAAGAGCACAACATGCAATAAAAATTAACATGGGGTACGGTAAACCAGCCTCTTATGCCGAACAATACAAAATTTGAAATGCTAGGCGGCAAAGTTTTCCATCTCCGAGCACAAGTCACGAATACAACACTTTGGAAATGAAATAATATTCAAAATACTAACTAGGTGCGAGATTTGGAAGTTTAAAAGCTAGGGAAAATGATAGAGTTGGAATTTTGAAACATTAACCTTTTTAAAAACCGTCCAGTTTGCGCCAATTTGACGACATTAGTCGTGATCGCCGACCTATTTGGTGACTCATGGAACGATCCCTCGCCTCGCCAAATTGTATAGGGCCTTCAGATATATTTATGGTCCAAATGGCAGACTAAATAGACATCGCTGACTTATTTGGCGACTCAACAATAATTTCACTAGCTCGCCGCGTTTTATAAACTCTCATTTGAATTTGTCTTGAGTCTAACGGCGATCTAGGTCACAGTCTCCAACTTCGTTGGCGATGCGCCTCCTAGTCTTTTGGTTTGCCAACCTGTACTTTTTGAACAATTCCCACACCTTAACCTGCACAATCAGCGCACCTTTATTCTAGAATAACAAATCAAAATGATAAAACCTTGGGTTGCCTCCCAAGAAGCGCCTTATTTAACATCGTGCCACGACACAAGTCACCACTCAAACTTCATTTTTGGGGTTAGCCATAGCATTACTTGGCAACCCCCTGTTTTGCGGTGGGTGGAGATGAGGCATCACATGACCCATAAGGTTCTCGAGCTGCTGAATGGATCTGGAATGAGAACGAATCATCTATTTCATTACTTCGATGTTTTCCTTCATTTCTTCTAGTACCCTATCATGCTCATTCACCTTGTGGAGGATGATCGAGAGCATTCCTTCAACACATTTACCCTCATTGTCCTTGGGCTTTCTTCGCTCTTGAGGGGGGACGTATCTGTCCTTCCTTTTGCATTGGACTTCAATTTCCACTATGATTTGGCAAACTCATCTATCTGATCATCAGTGCAGCCAACAAGAAGTCCTTCTCTACTTATTGGTTTGCTTCAGCCATGTTATCAAGCAGGTGGGCTGCTATCACATAGGGTTGTCGTGTAATAACACCCAGAATGAGTTGGTCAACCAATACCTTATTTTCGGGACCAAGACTTCTGTTGAAGCAATCCAGGAGGACTATATCGAGAATTTCATGAGATAGGCATTGAACTAGCAGTTCTTTAAACCTTGCCCATGCCTCATGAATCCGTTCACCTTCCAATTGTTTGAAGGTTAGAATGCGATCCCTGAACATCATTACTTCTAATGGAGGAAACTCTATTTGCTAGCGAGTACTGCTCAATATACTCACCTCCTCTGTTTCAAAGTTCAAACAAGCAAAACACAAAGATAAAAAGTAACTGAGTAGAACTATAACTAAGAAGTACAAATAATTCTACTAAACTATTAATTCTCAACTAACACCTCTCCCCGGCAGCGGCGCCATTTTTGATGTTTGTGTAATCAAGACACAACTTCCAATTCAAGTGTCTACGATCGTACAATAGTAATATAACCGAACTGGATAGGTTGGGGTCGAATCCCAAGAGAGTGGTTGCAAGAATTAATAGCAAAGTAAAATCAAGTTCTAATAAATCATAGGTATAAACATTAACGATTAAAAACATACTAAATCTAAAGGGTTGACACGAAAATCAATTATCAATGGGGGGTTTGTATTCAACTAATGAACAATAACAACAAAAAATATCAAGATGCGAGATAGAGAGACAAGATTCTTGGAATGTGATAGGAATATAGGATAAAATATACAATTGAGTAAATGCTATTGGTAGTACATTGCTGAATATTTCTAAGTAGGCTAGACTTTAGTGGGGGTATATTCTCTCTCGAGCAACTTACCCTAAATCAACTCGATTTCTCTCGAATACCGAGTTGTAGCACTTAAGTACAGCCTCCGCCTTAGCCCATTCACTCTCTCGAGCTGAACCCACGATGACCCAATAACCACCAATTATCGATTTAGTAGTCTTAACTTTAAAACCTCTCTCTCGAGCACGCCAAAACCACTAAGATAAAATCGTATTTTCAACTACAATCCCATTAAGTTCAAACGATACTACTAAACGAAATCACATTTAAATAGCGAATATACTAACAATAAGCAACACCCAATAGTAAAATTAACCCATGTTCACAAAATCACACCCCAAGAATTGGGGTTTTAGCTAGACATAGAAAAAAGGAAGAAAATGATATTGAATCGAGATAACATCAACTGGGTATGATTTATATTCACTTCAAATGAGTCTAGAATGAAGATTCATGGATACCCACTTCTAAGTTCTTGGAGTTGGAAGTCTTCCAATCGCCAAGCTCAAGAACAATATCTCCCATAAACTCTAACATTTAAAAACAAAAAATATTCTATGTCTCAGTAATAACTATCTACAACTTGATACTAAGCTACAAAATTAAATGAGTATTTATAGTTTTAGAAAATTTGTGCTACGAAGGATCACTCAACGCAGTTAGTCGGGATCGCTGAAGCACTCGGTTATCCGCCCTTTTGTCTAGTTCATCGCCTTTGAGTTTTTGCCTTCAGGATCTTCGCGTTTTAATTCATTGGGTGACAGGGAACTACTTCACGGAACCGCTCGACGATGCGCCAACTGCTCCCTTTTATCGCCAACTTGATCTTTTCCTTCGGGGCTCAGCACACTGGAACTTTGGGTGAGTTTAAGGCCTTTCAGCGACTCGCCTAATGCATTAGGTGATCCTCAGTCATGCCTTCTTTTCTTTATTCCTTTCAGCCACCTTGTTCCTTTTTGCCAGGTAGTGTATATGCTTTGCCTCAAACTCTAAATACCTAAAACTTAAGGATTTATATCAGTTATTGAGACAAAATATGCATTTGAGGACACTAAATCTATCAAAATTAAGCCCTAAATGAGTCCAAATCGTGGACTCATCACGTGCCAACACTCTTGGCACATCAGTGGTGCGTTGCGCCAGCCCCTGAACTTCAGAGAGCTCATCTTGGCGCATTATAGGGGCGGCATGCCAGCCCTCCTAGAACATCAGTGGTGTCACACCACCCCTCCCACAGAATGATTCAAAAAAATTTCCTCTCATTTTCTGACCCTAATTATCCTAGAATAAATTGTTTTCATCTAAGTTTTCTTCAATTTAATTACCTAATACAAGTACACAAGAACCTACTCACTTTTCCTCAAGAAAAATCCTCGAAGATCGAAATCATCACCTCAAGAATTCATCAAACTCCATAAACAAAGAATGAAGAACAAGACCTTAAGAACACCCATCAAGAATTCAGATCAGTCAACCTCAAGAATGAAATTACGGATGAAATTTACATGATTTACGAGTTGGTGGATGAACCCAATGCTATGAAAACTCAAATACCATAATTTGGTGAAATTGCTCGACAAATCTCAAGAATCTTGACCAATGCGTTGAACCTCTCCTCTTTTCTCCTCTTGAACTCCTCTGACCCTAAGCGTAGTTTAGAATGGTAAAAACTAATCCAAATCAGTTTTGACCCCTAAAATATTACTAAAAATGTTCAAAGATGTTGGGGTAAGGAAAAGACAAAAATGCCACTAATTAATTTGGGTAAATTTCCTTATTTAGACAGGATGACTTTAAACAGACATATCTCCCTCATCTGAACTAGAAATTTAGCAATCTCGATTGCGTTGGAAAGAGAATTCCAAGATATTTCATTTGATATCTTATAGGTCACCTACCTCATCATGTACTGAAAGTTATGACCGTTTGAATTTTAGCCAAAACTCATAACTTAAGCATAATTTTAAAAAATATCAAATTAGCTCTTTCCAAAATTAGCTCTTTCTAAATTTAGCTCTTTCTAATACCGAGATGTTACAAGTATTCAAAAAGTTTCAACCGCAAAATCTGAAGGATTTCTCCATAGATTTCGTCACCAAGTAAGAGGGATTGCACTAGTGGGTTCCTTTCATCCCCCAGGTACCTAGAATTCACTCAGTTCCTTGATTCTACATATCTTGTTTAGTTTTAGGGTTTGTAAAATCTTAGAGAACTGTTGTGATTTCAGTTGCTATAGTATCCATAGTCTAAATAACATGTTTTCTTGGAAATGTTGCCTAATTCCTTGTATAAAACTCAGAACTATAGTTTGTGTAAATCATCTTAGTTCATGAATTATACTTGCTAGGACAGTTGAATAGAAATTCACGCCCCTAATTTCTGATGTCACATTCTCAGTATATAAATGTTGCATTCTCAACTAACAAGTCAGTATTTTGAGCTATTCAATAATTAGTGCATTTTAGCTTCATATGTATTCAGTTGGGAATTGACTTATCATCGAGTTGGACTAGGGATCAACATACCCTCATAGTCTAAGAACTACGTGCCCACATAAGATTATAATTCCCCTCCGTTGGGCATTAGTTTTTAGTGAACACGCCACAGTCATGTCTTTATACCCCTAGAAAGGTATATTGGGTCCTCTCGATGGGGTGTATACATCGGACTGCACGTTAAGCTCAGGTCGTTTATGTCGGTTAATAGTAGCTACCACAGTTATACTCTTAGTGAATTTGACCAAGTTTTGGGCATTTATATTAGTATACAGTTTAGCATGTTATCTTCATGATTAGTACTTGCTCATTGCATTCAGCTTAGCCTTTTTATTTATGTTTCAGTATTTATATTCTTACTCATATTATCTCATTGCTTAGTTAGGCTTTGTTCAACTTATATATATTTCGTCAACTTAGTACCTATATCCTACATGGTTAGTACATTCCAAGTACTAATCCATACTCTGTGCTACATCCTATCATGATGTAGGTTCAGGTACTCAACATCCAGATCACGCTTAGATCGGTTCTCGATCTGCATTCAACAGCTTCAATGGTGAGTCCTCCTATTCTGAGGATAATAGACATGCTTTCATTTTAGTCATTATTTTTAGTTTCAGTTGTGTTAGAGTTAGCAGGGGTCATGTCCCAACATCTAAACTCAGTTAGAGGCTTTTCAGACATAGTAGTAGATTCATCTTAAGTTGTCAAGTGGTTTTTTTAGTTATCACTAAACTCTTAGTATGTCTTATATATTCTAAATAGTTTGTTTTTTCCCTTTGTTTAGATATCCACTATTTTAGCTTCCGCATAGTATATGTTTACTCAGTTATTTTTAGTATGCTTGATATATGCCAGACTCATGTTAGCTTCGGGCACTCTTGATCCTAGGTCCTATGTTACGTAAAAGTGGAAGCCTCAGGGTGTGAAAGTGAGCACCACCAAGGAGGTACGTAGAGTTGATAGTCTTAGAGAAGTTTGGGGAGTCCAAGAGGGCTCATTTTTCTGGTGAGTTTTCTGGTGCCTCATGTGGAGGTAGAAGTTCACATAGAGGTAGTGGTTCCTTCTAACTCTATTGTCCTGTTCATGCTTCTTTGCCAGCAGCTGAGAGTGGGAAGTCAACCCGAGGATCTTATGGTTCTAGGCGAGGTAGTTGTAGTAGTTCATCTCGTTCGCAGTAGTAATTATATATGCTGAGATCTTGCTTTAATTGTGAGGATATAGTTCATATAATGCGACAGTGTCTTCTAAAGAATCATTCAAGAACTCAACGTTCCTTTTTAGCTGCTCCAACCACAAATCACTGCCTCCAGCTGGGGTCTAGAAAGAGTTCAGACCAGTAGAGATGTAAGATTTCTGGTAGGGGTTTTCTTGCCCCTCATGGTTGAGGTAGACGTTCTACTCATGCTACAGCAGTTGAGATTGCTAGTGCTATACTTTTCCAAAGAGGCCTTAGGTTATGATTTGTGATATTCTAATCACAATTATCATTCCAGTTTACCATCGACCTATGTCTTTATTGTTTGATCTGGGATATACTTTCTCTTATGTGTCTACCTATTTTGCTGATGGGTTTGATATGATGGAGGATTGCATGTTATTGCATTTTTATATTTTCTACACTAGCGATCATGTCTTGTGTATTTGGGTGAGTATGATACTTGGTAGACCTCATCATTTTGGGGATGATAAACATTGATTTTATCTTGGGTATGGATTGGCTTTCTCCACATCATGTTATTCTTGATTTTTATGCTAAGAAAATGACCTTAGCGATGTCGGGTGTCCCGAGTGTTGAGTGGACGGGTTCTAGTGGTTCTTATCCTAGCAAAGTTTTCTCTTTCATTAGAGCTAAAAAATTGGTTGATACAGGTCGTTTGTCCTACTGGACTTTCATTTGGGATACTACTGTTGAGCCACCTCCCATAGATTCTGTCCCCGTCGTTCAACAGTTTACAAATGTGTTTCCTATTGATCTTACATGTGTTCCTCTAGCTAAGGATATGATTTTTCTATCGAGTTGTATTCGGACACGAAGCCAATATCTATTCCTGCTTATTGTATCGCTCCAACTTAGTTGAAGGAATTTAAGGATCAGTTGCAGTATTTATGGAGTTAGGGGTTTATTCATCCTAGTATTTCTCCATGGGGTGGTCCTGTGTTGTTTGTGAGGGAGAAGGATGGATCCATAATGATGTGTATTAATTATCGATATTTAAACAAAGTAATAATTAACAATAAGTATCTCCTTCCTCACATTAATGATTTGTTTGATCAGCTTTATGGTGCATCTTTTTTTTTCTAAGATTGACTGGAGGTGCGGTTATCATCAGGTAAAGATTAAGGCATCAGAAATCTCGAAGACAACCTTCACGGCTCGTTATGGTCACTATGAGTTTCTTGTAATGGCATTTGATTTGACTAACTCCCCTACAACATTCATGGAGTTGATGAATGGGGTGTTTCGGCTGTATCTAGATTCCTTTGTGATAGTGTTCATGACGACATCTCGATGTATTTCAAGATTGAGGAGGATCAAAATCGTCATTTGAGGTTTGTACTCCAGAGGTTGAGGGAAGAGAAGATTTATGCCAAGTTCTCGAAGTGCGAGTTTTTGCTTGATTCAATAGCATTTTTGAGACGTTTGTCCAAGGAGGGTATTCGGGTGGATTCAGCCAAGATTGAGGCAGTGAGTGGTTTGAGCAGATCTACATCAGTTATTGAGATCTAGTGTTTTGTAGGACTTGCGGGCTATTACCTATGATTTTTGAAGAGCTTCTCTACCATTGCATCTCTTTTGACTAGATTGACTCGACAGAGTGTGAATTTCCAGTGGTCATATGAGTGTTAGGAGAGCTTTCAAAAGTTCAAGACCTTGTCGACAAATTAAGTCTTTTTTTTGCGCTTATGATCTTGTGAAGTGTGCTCTTTGGTTGTCTGTAGCTTGTGCATACTTGAGTTTGGTACATAGTTATTGATACAGTAGGGACCTTATCCGAACCATTTGATTTTAGTAGTCGTTAACACTTGTGGACATGCTATTTTGGGCCTTTTAAGCTTTCCATTTGTGGCCTCATCGACTTATTGTATATGATTTTAGTTGAAGCCATGTCGTACGACTCCACTTGCCATGTAGGATGCCACATAGGACCTGCGTGTGTCTATTTATTCAACTCTATACAAGTTTAATTATTTATGTGTGCACAACTAAAGTTAGAGGGAATAAATATGAAGTGAGACCATTGTAACATCCCATCTTAAAAAGAGCTAAATTTAGGAAGCGCTAAGTTTGAAATAGCTGAATTGAGAATTTTTCAAGTTATGCTTAAGTTGTGAGTTTTGGGTCAACTTCAAATGACCATGACTTTCAGTACAAGATGAGTTAGGTGGCCCATAAGAAATCAAATGAAAGGTCTTTGAATACTCTTTCCAGCTCCACAGAGTTTGCTAAAAGTTGAGCTCGTATGAGGCAGTTATGCTTGTTTGAAGTCAGCCCATCCAGTTAAGGAAAGTTACCCGAATTAGTGAGAGGTATTTTGGTCTTTTTCTTACCCTTTCAGCTTAAAAACAATTTTTAGTATTATTTTGGGGTCAATTCTTATTTTGGTTAGTTTTACTACCCTAATTTACGCTAAGGATTTTAGAAGAGAGTTCTAGAAGAGAAAAAAGGATGAAAGGAAGAACGAACGAGCTTTCTTGCGAATCGAGGTATGTAAGTTTTCATAGTGTTCGGTTCATTAACCCATACGCCAATCATGATTTAAATATTCAAATTCGTCCATGGAGAATAATGAATTTAAGTTCTGGATAAGTATTCTTGAAGTATTACTTTTGTTGTTGAATTAGGATAGGTTTGATGAGTTCTTCAGGTAAACCTATGAGTTTGAGGGTTTTTTTTACTAGATCCCCATATACTTGTATTGAGTAACTGAATCTAAGGAAAATTTGACAAAAGAAATTGATTCTAGACAAATTGGAGTCAGAAAATGAGAAGAAAGATCCATAAGAAAGTTCAAGGAGAGGGCTGGGGCGGCGCTCCCCAAATGCGCCAGAGGGGCTGGGGCGGCACCCCAACAATACGCCAAATTAGTGTCACTGATGTTCAGGGGCTGGTTCCCCGTGCTAGAAGTGCGCCAAAGGTCACCTTCCCCTTCCCCTTCGTTTGCTCCGTCTAAGTCCTTTTAAAGTGTACCTTCACTTCCTATTGATTCTAACTACTCTTAAATACATCTAAAAATCGAGAGATCATTCATAGTACGAATCATAACCCTTGAATTTATAATTCAAATTGAAGGTAGAGTTAAGAGTAAAGCCTTGTGAGTTCTTTTGAGTCATTTTGAGAAGCTTTTACAATCTTTTAAAACTTGTTTTAAGACTTGAGTTTGAGGATGAGGAGAGATGAGTTTCATTTTTCAAAATGAATAAATGGGAAATTAGTACTCCGAAGAGTAAATGTTTTCACATTTAAAATCAGAGGAAACACCGATTTCCAAATGAGTTCATGAGGAGTTTTGAATACTATTTCTTTTAAGAGAAATATTTTGAGTAATAATCTCAAAGTTGAGGATGAGGAGATGTTTTTAAACATATGATCTAAGTTATATTTTTTGAGTAGTATTGACCATTGATATGGGGATGAGTTCAGATAACTCAAAGTCCTCATAAACCATGTAGCCTACGTGGGTAGATAGAGTATTACTTTTTGATGACTCCTTATTGCTTTTAAGCATAGCTTAGTAGATCTACTTGGTTGAGAAGTTCTATACCCTAGCAAGGCATCAGACATTGATAGAAGCACAGGCGAGACGTATCATCTCATAGCTCATAGTGATGGTTTTCGGTTAGAGAATCTCCAAAACAAAGTTATTTTTGTATCTTTACATACAAACTGAGTTATAATTGTATTTTTAAATACATTGAGTTGTTATATACCATTTTAAATGCTTTATATAAGCTACAATTTTATCATAGTTTTATATTGCATTGGGTTGAGTATCTATTACTTGAGGTTGAGTTGAGTAGAGTCGAGGTAAGTATGTTTCCTTTTTATCAGTTCAAGCTTGCAGGTTTTGTTCAGTATTCCCCTTAAATTCTCGTACATTCAATGTACGAATTTCATTTGGCTTGCATCATTTCATGATGCAAATACAGAGAAACAATATGTCACGACCCAGGGGTACCTGATTAACGTTTCAAGGAAACTTCATCCAATTCTAAATGTCAACGATCTCTAGTCAGTATAAAACCCAACTAAATGAGTTGGGGTGGAATCCCACATGGAACGGTACGTGTTTAAGATTCAGTAGGAAAGTCTGAACATGGTCAAATCAGTCATAAGAATAGACATTATCAAATAAAAACATAATTCAAATCGGGGGTGACACGAATGTCAAATAAGGGGGTTTTGGTTTTAATTATCAACTACAACAACAACAATAGACAATACGTAATAATATTAATGAGACGGATTCTTGGGATGTGATTCGATTATATGCTAATATAGACAAATGGGTAACTGCAACTATTAGAAAATAGCTAGATATAAGTGAGTAAGCTAGACTATAGAGGGGACAAATTTTCTCTCGAACAATTTACCCCAAATCAAGTCCATTTCTCTCGAATATCAACAAGCAAGAAAAATAAGAACAACCTACACCTTAGTCCATTCACTCTATCGAGCTGAATGTGTGGAACAGGGTTTAGGATTCACTCTCTCGAGCTGAAACCATGTCAACCCAATACCCACTGACCATCAATCAATAAGCTTAGTTTTAAAACCTCTCTATCGAACAAGCTAAAAACACAAGGGTAGAACTGCATTTGCAACTACAATTCTTAAATTAAACCACAATTACTAATTGAAATCACTTCTAAACAGCATTTAAACTAACAATTAGCAATACCCATAAACTAAATAAGCCCATAATTTCATAATCACACCCCAAGAATTGGGGTTATATCTAGACATCATAAAAAGATAAAAATCGTTACCAAACTGAGTTGCTATCAATTAGGTAAGATTGATTTCATATTTACAATGGTCCAAGTTGAATAATCTTAAAGACCCACTTAGAATTTCTCAAAAGTGAAAAACTTCAATTCTTCAAAGCTAAGGAAAAACTAGAGAAAATTTGTCTCTCAGTTCAAAACTTAATGATGGACTGTTCTAAACAGTAAATTCCATACTAAACTAAATGTACAAAAAAGTAATTATAGTCGCCAAAAATGTGTTGCGAAGAGTCACTCGATCAAGTAGGTTGGGCTCGCCGATCAAATCGTTGATCGGCGAGCCGCCCTTTGGTCATTTCCATTGCCCTTCTGCCTTAACCTTCAGCATCCTCATGGTCTGTAACTTTGGGTGATCCATCACTACATCATGAAATGACTCGGTGATACGCCGACTGCTCTTTTCTCTCGCCAACTTGATTTTTTCCTTCAGGGCTTGACACACTGGAACTTTAGGCAGTCAAGTAGGCATTCAGCGACTCTCCCAATTGACTTGGCGATCACCAGGCTTTGTTTTCTTCATTTTTTCAGCTTGGTTCATTCTTTTTTGAAAATTATGTCCTTGCTTTGTTTCTCAATTCATATATCAGGGAATCAAGAGTTTTACATCAGTTATTGGCACTAAATAGGCATTTGAGGACACTAAATCAATGTAAATAAAGCCCTAAATGAGTCCAAAACTCGGACTCATCAACACCCCCAACTTAAACTTTTGCTTGCCCTCAAGTAAAACTCAAGTTCAATAGTTCAGAAAGGATGTCTCAAACAGTGCTATACAAGACACAATCATGAATTCACACAATAAGACTCAACTTACTCATGCAAGGATCAATTGTGCACTTAAAGATTCAAGTTGTGACTCACCATCCTCAAAGTTTCTCAATTTCACAATACTTGCTCCAAATGCAAGTTCAAGCTCAACAAAGGTACTCAAATGCCCTCACACAAAGATGATTTTATATTCACACAATGGTTCAACACTTTATAGTTCCATAATCACATACAACTCTTACACTTACAAAGATGAACACGTGCATGCATGAATTCACCCATAGGTTTGCCATTATTTTCCAATCAACATTCGTTTCAGCTCACTCAAGATAAAAAGGGTCTTTTCAAGGCTTGTAACGTGGCTAAGTGTAAAGGTAAGGCCATTTAGGCTATGTGGCTGCTATCCTCATGAACTGTGGTATGAACATCACTTTCTTTCCATTTCTTCAACATTCTCTTTCAACCTCAAAATTCACCTCATTATTCACTTCTCATGGAATACTGGACACCCCATTTCTTTTGCAACCTTCACAACTTTATTTCACGACTTTTTTCGTTCTTTTTCTTTTTTCATTCTTCTTTTCTTTTTGTTTTTTTTTTTGTATGGAGGGGTTCTATCTTTCTCAAAAACCATGGATATAAGGGGAATTTCTTTGCACTTCATGATTTACCTTCTCTTTTCACCACACCACCAACTAAGGCTTTTGGCCTAGGTTGACTATTCAAACCAACCACACTTCATGTGGATTATAGGTGAATGGATAAATAGGTGTTACAATTTCATAAAGTTTCTTCCAAGAAAAGGATAAGGATCAAAAGATGTTCAAGCAAAGTTCACACACTCACAAGGTTGGCCACAAAAGAGGAATATTGTCAATTAGTTTCAATCTTAAAATTGTCTCCTAAGATCATTTCAAGATCTTGCTTCACTTAATCAACCGGACCAACGGGACAAATTCTAGGTGTCATCACAGATGGTTCACAGTAAGCTCATCACACAAGGCATTTGCACCAATATCAAACAAGACTCCGCACTTTTGCTAGTGTGCAATGTTCATCACAAGTGACTTAATTCGATAATCGGCTAGTCACAACGAGATACAAAAAGTGCACATATTGCCTATGCAACTTCATTTGGCCTCATCGTAGCCGCACATTCATTTTTGTTCGATTCAGAGCACTATTCAAGTCATCGGTATTGATCATGACTGACACTCAAATTTGCACAAGAATTGCCATATTCAAACACAATCAAGAGGTGGCAAAATGTTTTAGATGGGTCAAAAACCATTTGCATTCAAAATACGGAGCCACAAGCTCAAACATCCACAAAACAGTGTCAAAACACAATTTAACCACAAAACCAAATATATACAAAGTAATGATCACAAGAGGTAGGTATGGAAATACCTCACCCCACAACAAATGAAAAGAAATTTGTCCTAAAATGCAACAAAATATGAAAAATCTATTAAAAGTGACAGAGAAGGAGGTAAGAAAAGGTCATGTCTACTCAGTCGCTCCATCTGTTGGGGCATCAGTGCCTGGTGTAGCATCAACAGCACTCGATCCACTAGGGCCTGCCATAGACGTCTCTCTCAGTGAAGTCTGAATCACCGACTGTTCAATCATCTCCTCCAGATCTGGTAGGTCTCCATAGATGGTCTCCTCAGGCACCTCTATCTACTACTCGTCGGCCTCTACCTCCGACCCATCAGCTGTTATGTCATCCATATGTACGTCTCCGGTGGTGGTCGGAGGAATCTCAGAAGTAGTCAGGGCATCCACATCATCAGCTGCCTCCAGATGTGAATTGAAGTCTATGGACTTCAAGTAGTCCACATACTTTCTCAAATCAGTGACCTCGGCTTTAAAAGCCATCACCTCTGAAGTCGCCCCTTGTCTATACTCTATAGTCTCAACTCTCACTATGAGAGTGTCAATAGATGCTCGTAGATGTGTCAGCGCAGTTAGGATAACACTCTCGATCATCTATGGTACCGCAACCTCTAATCGAGTAGCCCTCACATCCACATAATGGGCTAAGTGCCCCATCTTCGGGATCATGGCCTGAGTAATCCTGGTGGGCTGGAAAGTGGCAAAAGCACCATGAGCCTGGGAGAAAGAAGTGGAAGCCGGTGTATCTGAAGGCCTGGAGGCCGCAGTAGGAAAAAGGTTCCTCCACAGGAATCGTCTCAACATCAATCTCTTGGGATGCGTCCACCGAAGTTGCTCTCCTCATGTCTGCCTCCTCCCACGTGTACTCGACCTCTATTCGCCGGATGTTTGGGGAGGATGTGGGAGTGACCTTAATATCTCTCGTCTCATCACGAGGAACTCCAGCCCGCCGACCCAGCTCTCTAATCCAGATCGGGAGAGAGAGGACGTCTGGCTCTGCTTGGCTCTCATGGCCATCTCCTGCCCTATAATGAGTCCCAAGTTGAGCGTCTTCCTGGCTATTATGGATCTGAGATAGGCCACCTTTGGGTGTCGAAGGATGGACTCGTTCTGTGACGTATAAGAGAGCTGCTGATAAAATCGAATTAGAATCGAGCGGCAACATTCAGGTACTTCTTCTCAATAGGAGCTCCTGCCTCTATCCACCTCGGGGTGGTATAAGAAATTAGAGGGGCAAGCCAACCCTTTAAGTCATCTAGGGACTGAGTAGTAGCCAAGCCCTCATATGCATGTGTAGAACCTAATGCCCTGTCGAGTACAATATTAATGTGACTGCTATTTCACCCTACTTCCTTCCCTCTGACCGTGATAGACTTCACCGGTCTGAAGGCACTGGCCTTCTTCTTTCCCTTGGGTAACAACTCACCGTATGTTATGTAGAACTCCCAGACCGATGCAGAAATATAGGGGCCTCGGGGTCTGGTGAACTGCTCGAACCGGTGAAACTAGAGTGTGTCCCTCACGGCAGAGTATCTACCCACTAAGCCCTCCGTGGATAGCAGCTTCTCTTCGAGAATTGTACGCAACCCATCGGCTTTTAATCTGTTAAGAAGCCGTAGAGAAGGAACCTGTATCGGTGGCAGAAGGACCACAGTCAGTGTCGGAGCTGGCATTGTATATATTGTAAGAAGGGTGGCCACTGGAGCTCTCGATTATTCTGTGAGAGACCTTGGACGAATCTCCACTCGCCTGGACTGTAGAGGTTGGTCATCATCGGGCTCATAGAATGCAACTTGGGAGTCAAAGGACTCTCCCTCTCTACCGGAGTTATGCTCAGGAACCTCATATATGGGCCTCTTGCCCATGCCCTTGCCTCCTTTTGGAGGTGCCGTCTTTCCCTTTTTAGAGGGACTTGCTGCCCCTTCATTGATCATTAAGGCCCGTGCTCTTTTTTACAGGGTGGCATGTCCAAGTTGGTTGTAGCCATATTTGCAAAAACATCATAGAAAGTTAGAAATATTTCAAGACAAATCACATAAATCATATTGCAGACAGACTCGCTGAATCGATCGGCGAGTGGACGAATCACTTTGGCGAGCCAGATTGGACTCGCCAAAAGGATTAGCTCAAAAATTCCCAAAAAAGTTGGTATGTCGGTGATGGGAGGGGCCTTTTGGCAAATCGCGGACATCATTCGGCGAGCACAGACTAGCCCGCCGAAAGCTATAATATATTTTAAGGGTTAGGGGCACCGAAAGGGCCATCAAAGAAGACCTTCGGTGAGTCATCGAGTGCACTCGGCGAACTCAAGCTTCTCACCGAAAGTTACGAAACCAAAAGCATCAAAATCCGAGAATTTAATGGATATCAAAGGGGATTCGGTGAACTGCCGAGTGGTTCAGCGAGCTCGACCTAGCTCGCCAAATGACCTAACATGCCTATTTTCTACCTCGGCTTCAAAAATCAACCCTGCAGCCCCCGAAAACAAAATCGAACCATACACTAACTCAATTAGACTAAGACCCATGTCCTTGTGGTACTCAGACTTCTCCCTATTTGGCCAAAATTGACCATTTGACTACTTAAGCCCTTAAGAATGACGTCAAATGCTCCATCATTGGGCAAAGCACGTCATTTTGCACAAATATGGGTTACTCAGACTTCACCTGACTAGACCCAACAACAAATTAGCACAACCTAATAATTTATGATCAACTTTCAAGCACAAAATATCGGGAAACCAACAACTTGGGTATTCAAGGTATGATATCAAATTTCAAATCGGCAATCAAGCACACAAACACAGATTTATGGATGCCCAACACACATCAGTAAGAAGAAAACAATTGCAAATCAGTATAACCACTTAATATGAGTTTGGGGTTCGGAAAACCAACATTTTATGCCGAATATATAATTTTAAATTCTAGGGGGCAAATATTTGAAACTCCAAGCACAAAATTGACGGCTAGGAAGTAGTAGAAACATGAAAATTTAGAAAATATAGTGCGAGTGTGATTTTTGGTAGTTAAAAAGTGAGGGAATGAAAAGAGTTTTACATTTTAAACCTTTGGTCTTTTAAAAACTGTCCAGTTCTCGCCCTTTCGACGACATTAATTTTCCTCGCCGAACACTCGGCGACACACTGAGTAGGAACTTACCTCACCGAGTTTTAAAGGACCTCAAGTTAATGTGGGGGTCCAAATGGCGAACAAAGTCGTGATCGCCGACATGTTCGGCGGCACGCCGATTTGCCCTTGGGCCCACCAATTTTTACAGACTCCAACTATAGAATTTCTTGAGTCCAATGGTGGTCCAAGTTAGGCTGGCCGACTTCTTTGGTGAATCGCTGACTTCTTCGGCGAGTCGGTGACTGGACATTTTGCTTGCCAACCTGCATTTTTCTAACATATTCCACACTTCAACCAGCACAGTCAACACACGATTATTACTAAAACTAAAAGAAAGAAAATAAAAACTTGGGTTGCCTCCCAAGAAACGCCTTAGTTAACATAGTGGCACGACACAAGTCCCCACTCAATTTTGATTCATGGGGTTTACCCTTGTGTCACTAGGCAGTCCCACCTTTCATTTGTGGTAGAGACGAGATAACATATGATCCATTTGGGTCTCCAATAGCTGAATTGATATGCAATGAGAAGCAATCATCTGATCTAGCATTGAGATATTCTCTTTTATCTCTTTCAACAGTTTGTCGTTTTCTTCGACTTTGTGGAGAATGAGTGAGAGTATCTCTTCTACTTGTCCACCCTCGTACTCCTTGGAATTTCTATGCTCATGAGGGGGAATGTACCTATCTTTCTTTTGGTACGGTACTTCCAATTCCATGATCTTTCTGGCCAAGAAATCCAGCTGAGTCAACAGTGTGGCCAAGACCTGGTGCGTCTCTGTCTCCTTGTTGGTCATGGCCATGTGATCAAAGAATTGGGCTGCTATTGCACAGGGCAGTCGTGTGAGACTACCTGGAGAAATTCGGTCATCCACTCCTCTGTTCTAAGGACCAAGACCTCTATAGAAGCAATCCTGTAGCATCTTGTCTGGAATTCCATGAGTTGGGCATTGTAGCAATAATGTCTTAAATCTCACCCACAACTCATGGACTGCCTCAACCTCCAATTGCCTAAAACTTAGGATGTCATCCCTAAGAAACATCATTTTTGATGAAGGGTGGTTCACTTGGTTACCATTTCTACAAGACATGCTCCTTTCTTCTGTTTTATAGAATCAACATGAAAACCAAAACTGAAAGTAAGTAGATTAAACTATCACTAAAAAAAACAAAATTCAACTTCAATAAAAGAATCTTAAACAACACCACTCCCCGGCAGCAGCACCATTTTGATTAACATTTCAAGGACACTTAATCCAATTCTAAGTGTCAACGATCGCTAGTTAGTATAAAACCCAACTAAATGAATTGGGGTCGAATCCCACAAGTAGCGGTACGTGTTTAAGATTTAATAGGAAAGTGTGAACATGGTCAAATCAGTCATAGGAATAGATATTATCGAATAAAAACATAATTCAAATCAGGGGTAACACGAATGTCAAATAAGGGGGTTTTAGTTTTAATTATAAACTACAACAACAGCAAACAATACAGAATAATAATAATGAGACGGGTTCTTGGGATGTGATTCGATTATAGGCTAATATAGACAAATGGGTAATTGCAACTATTTGAAAATAGTTTGATATTAGTGAGTAAGCTAGACTATAGAGGGGATAAATTATCTATCGAACAATTTACCCTGAATCAAGTCGATTTCTCTCGAACGTCAACACACAAGCATAATAAGAACAGCCCACACCTTAGACCATTCACTTTATCGAGCTAAATGTGTAGAACTGAGTTTAGGATTCACTCTCTCGAGCTAAAGCCATGTCAACCCAATACCTACTGACCATGAATCAATAAGTTGAGTTTTAAAACCACTCTCTCGAGCAAGCCAAAAACACAAGGGTAGAACTGCATTTGCAACTACAATTCTTAAATTAAACCACAATTACAGATTGAACTTACTTCTAAACATCATTTAAACTAACAAGTAGCAATACACATAAACTAAATCAACCCATAATCAAATAATCACACCTCAAGAATTGGGGTTTTAGGTAGACATCATTAAAAGATACAAATCGTTAACAAATTGAGTTTCCATTAACAGGGTAAGATTGATTTTGTCTTTACAATGGTCCAAGTTGAAGAATCTCAAAGACCCACTTCCAATTTCTCAAAAGTGAAAAACTTTAATTATTCAAAGCTAAGGAAAAACTAGAGAAAACTTGTCTCTCAGTTCAAAACATAATAATAGATTGTTTTAAAGAGTAAATTCCATACTAAACTAAATGTTCATGTATTTATAGTTGCCAAAAATGTGCTGCGAAGAGTCACTCGGCGAAGTAAGTCAGGCTCGCCGATCCACTCGGTGATCGGCCCTTTGGTCATTTCCATTGCCCTTATGCCTTGACCTTCACTATCCTCATGGTCTGTCACTTTGCAATACGTCGACTGCTCCTTTCTCTCGCCAACTTGATTCTTTCCTTTAGGGCTTGGTGCACTGGAACTTCAGGCGGTCAAGTAGCCATTTCGCGACTCACCCAATGGACTTGGCGATCACCAGCTTTTCTTTTCTTCTTTCTTTCCCCTTGCTTCGTTCCTTTTTGCAAATTAATGTCCTTGCTTTGTTCCTCAATCCATATACCTGGGAATCAAGGGTTTTACATCAATTATTGGCACAAAATAAGCATTTAAGGACACTAAATCATTGTAAATAGAGTCCTAAATTAGTCCAAATCTCGGACTCATTAGTACCCCTAGATGTAACATGGAGTATAGAACCCCGCAAGACTCCATAGAAGCCACTTAGTTCACATAACATAAGCAGTAGAACAAAAAGTATAAAAACACATTTGAAGTCCAAAATTTTCAAAAACAAAAGCGCAAGACTAGACACTAAGACTCAACATAGCCATCTATTACAATATTTGAATGAAATAGGGCCTAGCACATACACCATGTCCAAAAATGGAAAGTACATGAAAGGAACTACAATATAGGAAAAGGTCATCCTCGAACCATGAGGACTCACCAACAAGTTTGGAAGATTCTCAAGTCCAAGCTCTATCCAATATAATGATCACCTCAAGAACCGGACCCTACAGTTGGGGTAAATGTAGGAAAAGTAGGCGTTAGTACAAAATGCACTATGTATGATAGTCATGCATAAAAAACATTGAAGACATGCTAAAAGGGACATTTCATTTGAAAGCATTCAATTTACCAAGTTTAAACACCATCATAAAGATAGTGGAAAAGCATAAGTCATAAATATAGTCAATACATAGAGACAATTCATAAATTCACTCAAAGCATACTTGTGCAATGCATGTATAAGACCCCATAAATCTGACCCATGCTAAGTAAACCTCCTTAGGTGAACATTCATATGCATCACCTTTAAGACCTTGAAATGTCAAATAAAAGGTTCTTGACTAACCATAGTTCATAATTCAGATTCTTGTTCTTGTGGGAATATGCCTTAACCGCCATGAGACCATGTGAGCTATACATGATCCCCCAGTGCTACCCACACCGAAAATGGGTGTCCTACTTGCCTAAGGTAGAACCATACTCTTATCTTAGGTGGATCCACTAGCTAAATAACCTATGTGGGCATATAGTTTATGGGATAAGGAGATTGCTACTATAAATCCTGACTCAACTAGTGTAAAGGTCTGCATCTCATGAGACATACTTTGGGAACCGGGACTCAACTAGTGCAAAAGTTCTCCATCTCATGAGACATACTTTGGGAACCGGGACTCAACTACTGTAAAAGGTTCCATTGGGAAGCCGGAATCAACTAGTGTAAAAGTTTCCATATCATATTCCATATCCATTCGGTGCTAAGCATTACTTCCCACGGAGGACATATTATGTCATAACTTTTGTCACTAAGATAGCTCGTTAGATCATGCGTGACAATAACGCTATGTCTACATATAGATTCAATAGGTCAGAAAGCCTTTCAACCTTAGAATCTTCATATTGTGAGAAAACCTTTCACATCATATCATATTCATGTATAAGTGTGTATATGAGAGTACTCTTTCAACAACACATCAACTAGATCATAATATTAGACACTTCACTCTCAAAGTGTTCTTAAAGCATATACAAAAACTTCATAAAACATACATAATATCATATTTTTCCCTTTCAAGGCTCAAGGTTCATATCAAATCAACACATCCGGAATTCATTACATTGGACATGGATATCAACATAATTCAAGTAACCCAATCACTACATGCATAATCTCATAACATGCTTCTTTCATCAACAAACCCACATCACAAGAATATAATTTGAAAATATGGGGATTTCATGTGCTCTTGGGGATTACAACATAAATTCCATAAGAAATCATATATTCATACATAATATAACTTAATTCAAGCATTATAGTCATTTTTTAAAGGAACCCATGACTTTGGATTCAAACCCTAGCTTTTGGGGATTTCTATCTTCGAAATTAGAGTTCTGAAGGGACTCCATGGATGAAAGCTATCCATGGATGAAGGACTACCATACCTTGATCACACAGCCCTATAAATTTTCTGCGAAAACCTTGCTTCTTGAACCCTAGCTCTAACTTCCTTTTTCTTCTTCTTCTACTTCTAGAGAGAATATTTGGTGAGGATGATGTTTTGGGAATTGATTTGGGTTTTAGGAATAATGAGTTGATTTGCTTAATTTAGGGGTCTAAAATCCTTATATAGGTGGTCTAAATTAGGCTAAAACGACACCACTTAATATTAATTAAAATCTAAAATACCCAAAATAGTCCTAAGCTTAATTACCAAACCTGCTCTAGGTCACCATCTACGAGACCACACTGACGGGTCGTGGTTGGACCCACGGTCCGTGATGGTGAACCGTGGTTTGGGTTCTAGGAGTCTGAATTTTGGGCTTGGACCTGCGGCTCCAACAATGGGGCATAGACCCACCCACGGGGCATGGGTCCTGCGGTGGTTCACTATTTTTGGGCAGTTTCCAGGGGTCCTCCTCAAGGGCCCATGGTTGGTCCTTGAGGGGTAGTACCTTGACGTTCTAACACGAAAACGTCTATTTTAACTACGGGGAGTTACATTCATGACTCTAACCCTCATATTAAGCTCTAGATTAGCCTACTAACTTCCGAGGTGTTACAATATCTCCCCCTGGGACCATTCATCCTCGAATGACGATCTAAAAAGCTCACAGAAGTAAAGACTCAAGACTAGGAGCCCATCATGCATGCAACATCAAAATAATGCACAATTAAAAGGAGGAAACATCAACTACAACTTAAACATAACCAATGGATCACAAGGAAGTAGGAACTACATCTAACAACCCATTATGCATGAAAACTCAACATTTCTCATATTCATAGGAGGAACTACATTCTCCAAACTACAAGCATGCTCAACACAACCTCAAAGAGAATTTATGCAATATACTTCCAAAAAGCACAACCAAACATGTTCAAAAATTCATCTCATGAAGCATATTGGCAACTCTTACTCAATGCACAACTACATCAGAAAAATCAATTATAAAAATTCATTTTCATACAAAACATAAATTACTCAAGAACATGCATAACATAAGGAAATCATGGAAAAATACATATAACATACATGACTCCCAAAACAAAAAAAACTTCAAGAGGAACTACTTATCTCAAGCAAGAATAGGAGTAGAAGGAAAGAGATAAGGATATTGGGACATCATATCGGCCTTGACCTTCCAAGTAACACCCTCAACTAAGTGATTTCTCCATAAAACCTTCACGGAAGCTATTTCCTTGTTTCTCAATCTCTTGACTTGCCGGTCTAGGATCTCTATCCGAACCTCTTCATATGAAAGTCTTTCATCATATCCCAACCCTTCTAGGGAAAGTATGGATGTCGGATCTCCAATACACTTCTTAAGCATAGAAACATGAAATACCTGATGAATCGGAGCCAAATCATTTGGCAAATCTAAATCAGAGGAAACTTTATCAACATGCCTCAAAATTCGGTATGGGGCTACAAATCGAGGACTAAGTTTCCCTTTCTTGCCAAATCTCATCACACCTTTCATGGGTGATATTTTCAAATAGACCCAATTGTTAACCTCAAATTCTAGGTCCCTTCTTCTCACATTGGGATAAGAATTTTGTCTACTTTGAGCCGTCCTCAACCTCTCTCTAATGAGTAGGACCTTATCAATGGCCTCTTAAACCAATTCGGGACCAATAAGAGCAATTTCATCCACCTCAAACCATCCCACCCTAGACCTACATATCCTACCATACAAGGCTTCAAAGGGAGCCATACTGATATTTGAGTGATAGCTATTATTATAGGAAAACTCTATTAATGGCAAGTGGTCATCCCAATTACCCTTCAAGTCTATTACACATGCCCTTGACATATCCTGCAGTGTTTGGATGGTACGCTATTATTTCCCAACGGTTTGGTGAAAAGTCGTGCTAAGCGTAACCTTAGTGCCAAGACCTTTTTGGAATGACTTCTAAAAGTGA
The DNA here is from genome assembly GCA_036250405.1 of Solanum raphanifolium. NCBI lineage: Eukaryota > Viridiplantae > Streptophyta > Magnoliopsida > Solanales > Solanaceae > Solanum > Solanum raphanifolium. The sequence goes on from JAJOOE010001061.1 coordinate 69,520, forward strand.
GAAGTGAATTGAGTACCCCGATCGGATTTTGTCATTTGATCTATAATGACCCAAATAGAATCATGTTATCTTCAGGTGCGAGGAAAACCAACAATAAAGTCCATGTTTACATCTTCCCACTTCCAAGTGGGAATACTTATATCTTTGGACAAGCCTCCCGGCCTTTGATGCTCAACCTTAAATTGTTGACAATTAGGACATTTGGCCATAAATCCTGCAAAATCTTTCTTCATCCCATTCCACCAATAAACTTCCTGTAGGTTACGGTACATCTTGGTGGCTCCCGGGTATATAAATTACCAAGAACTACGGGCTTCCTCTAAAATATGTTTCCTCAAATCATCAACATTCGGACCATATAATCAACCTTGATACCTAAGAACCCCATATCCCCCTTGGAGAAAGCCTCAACGGACTTCTTAAGTTCTGCCTCTTCCGATTCAACTAATATAGGATCAAGACCTTGCTTAGACTTCACATCCATCACAAAGGATGATTCGGACCCATTATGGACCATGACACCCCCCTTGGTGGAATCCACTAGTTGAACACCTAGTTAGGCCAACCTATGCACATCGCGAACCAACTCTTTCTTTTCATCTTCTACATGAGCCACACTACCCATTGACAACCGGCTAAGAGCATCCGCTACCACATTACCTTTACCGGGGTGATAAAGGACACTCATATCATAATACTTCAAGAGTTCTTGCCACCTTCTTTGGCGAAGATTCAAGTACCTTTGACTAAACACATATTGTAGACTCTTGTGATCTGTGAAAACATCCACATGGACCCCATACAAATAATGCCTCCATAATTTTAAGGCAAACACAACCGCTGCTAACTCAAGGTCATGGATAGGATAATTCTTCTCATGGACTTTAAGTTGCCTTGAAGCATAGGCAATCACCTTACCATTTTGCATAAGCAGACATCCCAACCAAACTCTAGAGGCATCACAATACACCACAAAACCATTTGTACCTTCCGGTAAGGTCAACACCGGAGCAGAAGTAAGTCTATCTTTCAACTCTTGGAAACTTTTCTCAGAAGCTTCTGACCACACAAACTTAGCCTTCTTTTGAGTCAAGGTATTCAAAGGAGAAGCAATGGAAGAAAATCCATCAACAAACCTTCTATAGTAACCGACCAACTCTTGACCGCATCCATCTTCTTAGGATCCACCTCAATCCTCTTGCTTGACACATTATGTCCAAGGAAAGCTATAGACCTTAGCCAAAATTTGCACTTGCTAAACTTTGGAAAAAGTTGTTGGTCCTTAAGAACTTGCAACACAATTCTCAAATGGTCCACATGTTCATTCTCATTCCTTGAATAGATCAAAATATCATCGATAGAAAAAATCACAAACATGTCTAGGTATTGCCTAAACACTCTATTCATCAAGTCCATAAACATTGGTGGAGTATTGGTTAGACCAAACGACATCACTAGAAATTCATAATGATCATACCGAGTTCGGAAAGTCATCTTGGGAATATCAACCCCTCTCACCCTCAATTGATGATAACCTGCATGGAAATCAATCTTCGAGAAATAACTAGCCCCTTTAAGTTGGTCAAATAAATCATCAATTCTTGGAAGATGATACTTGTTCTTAATGTTCACTTTATTCAATTAACGATAATCAATGCACATTCGAAAAGACCCATCTTTCTTTCTAACAAACAACATGGGAGCACCCCAAGGAGAGATACTCGATCGGATGAAACCCTTATCTAACAAATCCTTTAGATTTTCTTTCAACTCCTTTAACTCAGCCAGAGCTATTCTATAAAGAGGAATAAATATAGTATGCGTAACCAGAAGAAGGTCAATACCAATATCTATTTCCCGCTCGAGAGGGATACCGGGCAAATCATCGGGGAAAATTTCTAGGAACTCATTAACCGTGGGAACCGACTCAAGAGAAAGGATGTTGGAATCTACATCCCTCACCCTAACAACATGGTTAAAGCAACCTTTCGAGATCTTCATTCTAGCTTTAAGGTAGGTCAAAAATTAACCTCTAGGAATAGAATTTCCCCCTTTCAACTCTAAGATAGGCTCATTCAGAAATTGGAAGCTAGCCACCCAGGTTCTACAATCAATATAGGCATAACATGCAGGCAACCAATCCATACCAAGAATCACATCAAAGTATAACATGTCAAGATCTACCAAGTTAACAAGAGTAACTCTATGGGATAAGGAAACATGACATCTTTTATAAACTCTCTTAGCCACCACAGAATCACCAACATGAGTAGATACAGAAAAATGTTCTAATAACACTTTCAAAGGAACATCAAACCTCATGGCCACATAAGGCGTCACAAAAGAAAAATTAGAACTAGGATCAAACAAGGCATACACATCAACAAGAAAGACTTTTAACATACCAGTCACCATATTTGGGGAGTTCTCTTGGTTACCTCGGTTTTGGAAAACATAGAAGCGGCTTTGGTTTGGAGCATTGGAGTTTGAACAGCTAGGAGGAGCTTGCTTGCCCTCTCTTCCTTGAACTTTAAGCATCAGACAATCTCTCATCTTGTGGCCACTCTTTCCATAACCGAAGCAACCATTTGTGCCAACTAGGCACTTACCATCATGCTTCCTTCCACAATTTACACAAATAGGACTAGTCACATAAGAGCTACTACCATTAACACCTTGAGGTGGACACCATATCCCTGTTGACCCTTCGGCGAGCATTAGAAGAACCTTGGTTGGAGAACCTTTATCTAAACCTTGGTCGACCTTGTCCATCAGACCTAGTATTGGAGAAGTTCCCATCACCGGTCCTAGCTCTTTTCACCTCTCTGTTCTTTTCCTTAGGTTTTAATGGGTGTACACCATGAGACGTGAGATGTCCATATCATGGTGAAGCATTGCCGTACAACATTCCTTTTCTACCATGTCGGACATACCCGACAACAACCTACACATCTTAACCCTCGAATCCGCCACCATAGTGGGAGCATACTTGGATAGTTTGGTGAAATTTAGGGCATACTCCTTCACACTCATATTTCCTTGATGAAGGTTAATGAACTCTTTCACCTTTGCTTCCCCCTAAATCCAGGTGAAAGCACCTATCAAGAAATGCCGATTTAAACAATTCCCACTCAACGGGACCCGCTTCTACCGGTCTCTCTCTCTTTTATTTATCATACCACACTTGAGAAATATCTTTCAATTGGTAAGCGACTACCTCCGCCTTCTCCTCCAGAGTCACCCTCATAATAGTAGGTACTTTTTAGACCTCATCGATAACCCTTTGAGGATCCTCTTCCACTTTAGAACCATGAAATTTTGGGTGCTTCATTCTTGCAAAATATCTCACTCTTGAAGGCGTTGAATTCACATTAGGACTCGCCGAAGCTACAACCTATCCATTGTATTGAGCCTTACCAGCTTGAGCCAACACTTGAAGAGTCACCCTAAACTCCGCATGAGTAACATTCTCGACCAAAGGATCAACCAGAGCTTTATAAGCTTGAGGAGGAGCTCCTTGTTCCACATTGTTACCCTCCATCCTTCTAACATTAGCCCTTCTAGTAATAATATCTTGAAGAACATATGGAAAGGATTAAGAAAGAGATCTTATAGAGTTAAACACTATGGCACAAATTAGAGTAATGAAAAAGTGAAGTTTCCTAATCATCTTCTAGCCTCTCATTCATAAATTTGGCACGCTTCACACTTAATGAACAAGAGTCTACTAGAAGTGGCTTATGAGGCATCATTCTAGGATCATTCTAAACCTTGTGATCTGATACCAAGTTTGGCACGACCCAGGGGTACCCCATAGATGTAACATGACGTATAAAACCCCGAAGGACTCCATACAAGCCACTTAGCTCTCCTAACATAAGAAATAAAACAATAGGATTAAAAACACCTTTCAAGTCCAATTTTTTTATAAACGAAAGTGATAGTCTAGACACTAAGTCTCAACGTAACCATCTATTTAAATGTTTGAATGAAATAAGACCTATCCCATACAACATATCCAAAAATGGAAAGTACATAAAGGGAAATACAACATAGGAAAAAGTCATCCTCGAACCATGAGGACTCACCAACAAGCTCGAAAGATACGCAAGTCCAAGCTCTAGCCATTAGAATGATAACCTCGAGAACCAGATGCTACACTTGGGAAAAGGTAGTAAAAGTAGGCATTAGTACAAAATACACCAAGTATGATAGCCATGCATAAAAATATTGAAGACATGCTAAAATGTACATTTTCATTGGAAAGCATGCAATTTACAAAGATTAAATGTCATCATAAAGATAGTGGAAAAGTATAAGTCATAAACATAGTAAATACATAGATCATCATAACATAAGAGAGATACTTCATAAATACCCTCAAAGCATACTTGTGCAACTCATGGATAAGACCCCATAAATCTCACCCATGCTAAGTAATCCTCCTTAGGCCAACACTCATATTCATCACCTTTAAGCACTTGAAAAATCATATAAAAGTCTCTTGAGTAACCACAGTTTATAATTCATATTCATATTCTTGTTGTTGTGGGAATAAGCCTTAATCGACATGAGACCATGTGATCTATATATGACCCCTCGGTGCTACCCACACCGAAAAGAGTGTCCAACTTGCCTATGGTAGAACCATACTCTTAGCTTAGGTTGATCAACTAGCTAAATAACCTATGGGGGCACATAGTTTATGGGATAAGGAGATTGCTACTAGAAACCTGGACTCAACTACTGTAAAAGGTCTTCATCTCATCAGACATACTTTGGGAACCCAGACTCAACTAGTGTAAAAGGTCCCATTCGGAAGCAAGACTCAACTAGTGTAAAATCATCCATCTCAAATTCAGTATCCACTCGGTGCTAAGCATTATTTCTCACGGAGTACATATTAAGTCATAACTTGAATTAAGATAGCTTATTAGATCATGTGTGAGAATAACCTTTCGTCGTCCGTGTCTACATATAGATTCAGTAGGTGAGAAAGTCGTTCAACCTTAAAATCTTCATATTGTGAGAAAACCTTTCAGATCATATCTCATTCATGCATAAATGTTTATCTGAGAATACCCTTTCAACAACAAAATAAATAGATCATAATCATAGACAATTCACTCTCAAACTGTTCTTAAAGCATATACAAAAACTTCATAAAACATGCATAATATCATATTTTTCCCTTTCATGGGTCAAAGTTAATATCAAATCAACACATCTAGAATTCACTACATTAGACATGAATATCAACATAATTCAAGTAACACAATCACTACATGCATAATCTCATAACATGCTTCTTTCATCAACAAACCCACATAACAAGATCTTAATTGGTAAATATGGAGATTTCTTGGGTTCTTCGAGATTAGAACATAAAAATTATAAGAAATCATCAATGCATACATAATATAACTTAATTTAATAATCATAACATTTTTTAAAGGAACCCATGACTTTGGAATCAAACCCTAGCTTTTTGGGATTTCTATCATTGAAGGAATACCATACCTTGATCAGAAAGCCCTATGAATTTGATGTGAAAAACTTTCTTCTTGAACCCTAGCTCCAACTTTCTTCTTCTTCTTCTTCTATTTCTAGAGAGAGAATATTTTGTGAGGATGAAGATTTGGGAATTGATTTTGGTTGTAAGAATAATGAGTTGAATGACTTAATTTAGGGGTCTAAAATCCTTATATAGGTTGTCTAAATTAGGCTAAAACGACACCAGTTAATATTAATTAATACTGGAAAGAACCAAAATACCCCTAAGCTTAATCACCAAACCTTCTCCAAGGTCACCATCCACGAGACCACACTGACAGGCCATGGTTGGACCCATGGTCTGTGTTGGTGAACCGTGGTTTGGGTTCTGGGAGTTTGAATTTTAGGCTTGGACCTACGACTCCACCCATGGGGCGTGGTCCCACCCACGAGGCGTGGGTTCTTCCGTGGTTCACTGTTTTTGGGCAGTTTCCAGGGTTCCTCTGCAAGGGCCCATGGTTGGTCCTTGAGGAGTAGTACCTTGACGTTCTAACAAAAAAGCCTTTATTTTAAGTACAGGGAGTTACATTCATGACTCTAACCCTCATGTTAAGCTCTAGTTTAGCCTACTAATTTCTAAGGTGTTACACAGGATCATCAACCAGAGCTTCGTTTATCTAGCCGAGTTCCAAAGTTGTTTGGTGAGCCTCATTACTTCCGAAGGATCCCTAATTTATTTTATGTTATTCAGTTTCTTAGGATAATTAGGGGACTTGTCCCAACATCCCTCCTGGTACTAGAGGCTTCATAGATAGATAGAGAGTAATAGTTCATCAGTCTTTTTCATTTACGTTGCTATGTTCTAGACTTAAATTTCCCTTGAAGCCAGTTTGAATGTTTTATTTCTAAATTATTATGGGACTATCTTTTGAGATATTGAGTTAAATCTTACATTTGAGTCCATCTTATGTTAAGTAAGTCTTCCAATGAGAGTTGATCGACGCCAAGGGTTCGCTTGGGGCCTGCAATGGTTTTGGAATGCCTATTACACCAGGGTGTAGGCTTGAGGCGTGACAAACTTGGTATCAGAGCAAAGAGATCAAGAGTCCTAGGGTGTCTATGAAGTCGTGTCTATAGAGTCCTAGTTACCTGTGTGAAGCATGCCACATCTATAATTAGGAGGCTATGACATTTAGGAACTATCTCACTTATTTCATACTATTTTCATGCGATAGAGTTCAACTCTATAAAGTTTCTTTCTAATTTGTGCTTGCGCGTATCATTTCGATCATGCCTCCATGAAGAGCTGTCTGAGGTCGTCCTTCTAGGAGGAATGTTGAGGATCAAAAGGTACCTAATGCACCTGAAGTGCAACCCCAAGGAGAGGTCACTAATTTTGAGTTTCGGGATGCTATCGAAGATATTGAGTCAAGCAGTGACCAACCAACTTAGGCAACAAAGAGGGAATTAGTAGGATGTAGCTGATACATCTAGGATCCGTGAGTTCTTAAGGATGAATACTTCAAACTTCACTGGGTCAAGTGTCACTGATGATCCAAAAAACTTTGTGGAGGAACTACAGAAACTGTTCGAGGTTATGCATGTAACTGATGTTGAGTGAGTGGAACTAGTTATATACCAACTGAAAAGTGTTGCTAGATTATGGTACAACCAATGGAAGAAGAGTAGAGCTGAAGGAGCACCAATTGTGAGTCGGGTTGTGTTCGAATGTGCTTTCATGGGGCGTTTCTTTCCCTGTGAGCTAAGAGAGGCAAAGGTAAAGGAGTTCCTAACTCTTAAGCAAGAATCCATGAATGTGCATGAGTACAACCTCAAGTTCACTCAACTTTCCCATTATGCTCTTGAGATAGTTGTTGATATGAGGAGAAATATGAGTTTGTTTGTTTATGGGTTACCTCGTTAGTGAAGCAAAGAGGGTAAGGCGGCGATGTTGGTAAGGGACATCGACTTACCAAGGCTAATGATCATTGTGCAACCGGTCGAGGAAGATAAGTTGAGGGATAGATAAGAGTTCCAAAACAAGAAGGCTAAGACAACAGGAAACTAGTTTAGGCAGTAGAAGCGTAATGCAAACCGGTCATCTTTCCAACAAAAGCCAAATAGACCTGCTCCATCATCTGCTAGTGCACCTGCACCAAGGAACAAAGGTGAGTTTAAGAATCAGAATTCTCAAAACTTCAGAGGTAGACCTGCAGCCTCAAGGTAGTGTGGCACAATGAGGTAATGGGACTTCTGGATGCGCTAAGTGTAGTAGGAACCACCCAAGACCATGTTTTGATGGCTCTACTAGTTGCTTCAAGTGTGGTCAGAATTGTCATTTCATGAGAGAGTGCCCAAAGAACAGACATGGAGTTGGTAATGGGGGCAATAGAGCCCAATCTTGTTCAGCGGCTCCGCCACACTGAGCTGCACCTAGAGGAGCGACTTCAGGAATAGTCGGAGAAGCAAACCGTTTGTATGTTATTACCAATCGCAAAGAACAAGGGAATTCACCAGATGTTGTCACTAGTATGATCAAACTCTTTACTTTTGATATTTATGCGTTGCTAGATCCAGGTGCGAGTCTATCTTTTGTGACTCATTTTGTTGCTATAAATTTTGATATGCTTCATAAGCAACTTCTTGAGCCCTTCAGTGTTTCTAGTAATGTCGGTGAGTCTATTCTAGCTGAGCGAGTTTATTGTGATTGTACCAGTTTTGTCAATCACAAGGACACCATGGCTGACTTAGTCGAGTTAGACATGGTAGAGTTTGATATTATTCTAGGTATGGACTTGCTTCATGCCTAATATGCCTCATTAGACTATAGAACTCTAGTTAAGTTCTACATTCCTAATGAGCCAGTTATTTAGTGGAGGAGTAATTCAGTAGTGCCTAAGGGTCGTTTTATTTTGTACTTTAAGGCAAGGAACTTAGTTTTCAAGGGGGCCATCTATTACTTTGTTCGAGTTAATGACTCTAGTGTGGAGACACCACATATTCGGTCATTTCAAGTACTGAGTGAGTTTCCAGAGATCTTTCCAGCTGAACTTACCAGAGTCGCTCGTGAGAGACAAATATACTTAGGTATAGATAATCTACTTGATACTCGACCCATCTCTATTCCGCCATATAAAATGGCTCCAGCAAAGTAGAAAGAGTTAAAAGAGCAGTTGAGGGACCTTGTTGAGATAGGTTTATGTCATGGCCTAAGGGTACCCCCTAGATGTAACATGGCGTATGAAACCCCGAAGGACTACAAACATGCCACTTAGTTCTCATAACATAAGCAATAGAACAGTAAGAGTGAAAACACATTTCAAGTCCAAAATTTTCATAATGAAATGAGAAGTTTAGACTTGTCTCAATATAGTCATCTATTAAAATACTTGAATGAAATAGGGCATAGCCCATACAACATGTCCAAAAATGAAAGTACAGTAAAGGAAACTACATCATGAGAAAAAGTCGTCCTCTAACCATGAGGACTCACCAACAAGCTCATAAGATAGCACGGTCCAAACATTAGCCACTAGAATGATCACCTCGAGAACCAGACCCTACACTTGGAGAAAATGTAGGAAAAGTAGGCGTTAGTACAAAAATGCACTAAGTATGATAGCCATGCATAAAATCATTGAAAACATGCAAAAAGGGTCATTTCATTTGAAAACATGCAATTTACTAAGTCTGAACAAGATCATGAAGATAGTGGAAAAGCATAAGTCATAGCCATATTCAATACATAGATCATCATAACATAAGAGAACCATATCATAAACACCCTCAAGGCATACTTGTTCAATGCATAAATAAGACCCCATAAATCTCACCCATGCTAAGTCAAGTTTCTTGAGTAACCATATTTCACAATTCATATTCTTGTCCTCGTTGTTGTGAGAATAAGCCTTAACCAAAATGAGACCATGTAAGCTGATCAGGGACCCCCGGTGTTACCCACACCGAAAAGGGTTGTCCTACTTGCCTAAGGTAGAACCATACACTTAGCTTAGGTGGATCCACAAGTTAAATAACCTATGGGGGCACATAATTTATTGGATAAAGAGATTTCTCCTAGAAACCCGGACTCAACTAAGGTAGAAGGTCACCATCTCAGGAGACATACTTTAGGAACCCGAACTCAACTAGTGTAGAAGGTCCCATTGGGAAGCAGGACTCACCTAGTGTAAAAATTTTCATCTAATATTCAATATCCACTCGGTGCTAAGAATTACTTCCCACGGAATACATATTAAATCATAAATTGATTCATTAAGATAGCTTAGTAGATCATGCGTGATAATAACCTTTCATCGTCCATGTCTACATATAGATTCAATAGGTGAGAAAGCCTTTCAACTTTAGAATCTTCATATTGTGAGAAAACCTATCAGATCATAGCATATTCATGCATAAGTGTGTATATGAGAATAACATTTGACAACACAACAACTAGATCATAATCATAGAAACTTCACTCTCATAGTTTTCTTATATACAAACACTACATAAACATGCATACTATCATAATTTTCCCTTTCAAGGATCAAAGCTCATATCAAATCAACCCATCTAGAATTCACTACATTAGACATGGATATTAACATAATTCAAGTAACCCAGTTACTACAAGCATAATCTCATAATATCCTTGTTTCATCAACACACCCACATCACTAGATCATAATTTTGGAATATGGGGATTTCATGGGTTCTTGGGGATTTCAAGAAAAAAACCACAATAAATAATCAATTCAATCATAATATAATGTTATTCAAGCATTAGAATGATTTTTGAAAGGAACCCATGACTTTGGAATCAAACCCTAGCATTTGAAGATTTTTATCTTTGAAATTGGGATTTTGAAGGGGCTCCATGGGTTAATTATATCAATGGATGAATAGCTACCATACCTTGATCACAAATACCTATGAATTTCATGTGAAGACCCTAGCTTCTTCAACCCTAGCTCCAATTTCCTTCTTCTTCTTCTTTCAGTTTTCTAGAGAAAGAATTTTTCGGTGAGGAATAAGTTTTGGGAATTGATTTGGGTTGTAGAAATAATAAGGTGAAAGAATTAATTTAGTGCTCTAAAATACTTATATAGGTGTTCTAAATTAGGCTAAAAGTACGTTACTTAATATTAATTAAAATCGGAAAACCCAAAAGTGCCTCCAGGTCACCATCCACGAGACCACGGCGACGGACCGTGGATGGAACTACGGACTGTCCTGGTCAAGCATTGTTTGGTTCTGGGAGTTTGCATCCTGGGGCTTTAACCATGACTCCCCAACCCACGGACCGTAGATCCACCCACGAGGCGTGGGTGCTGTTCTCCTGGTCCATTTTGAATTTTGAAAAATCCTTGGAGGCAATTCTAAAGAGGATTCTCGTACTAAATTTTTTGAGTAATTTTTTGTTACCCTAAATCTTCAATTCCCTATGATCTTTTGTGGATTTTAACTTCAAAATTTTGGATTTTTGATTGGCTAATTGACAAGGTTTTGCATGAACTTGAGTTCTTGAGAAACATGATGAGTATGAGTTGAATACAACTCCATTTTTGAAATGGTTTTCAGCAATGGATTCCAAATCTTGTTGATAACATTTTCATGTATAAATTCCCATATTGACTTTTTATTTATGGAATCGGGTTTTTGAACCGATTTACCCCTTTTATTAAAATTTCATGATATAAGTGTGGTTAGTTCCATAATCTTATTATGAATACCTCTTTGACTAGATTATGTTGATTTGGACATTATTTGGAATGAAAAAGCTCAAGGCTTGGATTGACTTTTGATTGAATTCAGACAAGTGAACTTCTAAATCTTGTTAAGGCATGAATAAATCTTGAACCGTCTTTCTTGTATGTGTTGGAGAGTAATGATAATGTGGTGATGGGTTAATTGCTCAAATTGTTTAACCTTAATGATAAAGATGGGGTTAATGAAACAGGCAATATATTGATAATAGTGAATTGTGCATTGCGAATTTTCATTAGTGTTTATATTAATTCGGTGATTGATGAGACCCTTGATAGCGTTGTTGTAGATGTGAATTGCTTGTGATTGTCATCTATTAATATTTGTGTGAACATTCCTATTTACATTGGTTCTAGAACATTGTGAAGAGATGTTGTTGCGATTATGATGAGGGCTTTGTCAGTGAGTGTGATTGATGTCGAGGTCTTTATGGTTGTGATCGATGACTTCATACTTGTGATCCATGAACTTGATACTTGTGATTTGATGAATTATAACTGTTGAACTATGACTATGGAACCTTGTGAACTGTGCTTTTTAAATTGTTAGGTTACGCTAATTTCTATGGAGGTTGTAATTTTGGTGGTTTAGTTTGAATGAATAGATTTCTGGTTTTCTATCTTATCATCTCGGCGTCCCCTCTTATTTCTTACTTATGTTTTGTTCTATTCAAGAGACAAAGACATTGAGACTTGTATTTAGCTTTCAAATTCTCTATTATTACAGTAGTTGCTTGTACACGTGACAACTAGGTTTTAGGGATACTATAAAATGACTATGTTTTCCGTGCTTATGTTATTATTAGTTTATTTCTGCATTTCATTTGTATTGTTGGGTTTGAGGATAAATTGTCTTGGTGGGATTAGACGAGTGTCTTCAAGTCAATTTATTGGTCGTGACAGTCTAACTTCAAATAAATTTATAGTTGTCCTTTGTAACAACTAAAAAGCTATTCCAATAGTTTTGTCTTTACTCTCTTAATATTTGTTGATACTACCTCATAAATAAATCATTTAATATAAACAAGATAACACATACTACGATCTCAATGTAATAACAATCAAGATATTATCTTGGAACCCCTCCAACATACTTAGCCATCACAAACTAATATATCACATATTAACCAAACAACAAATAGACTTCTCTGTAACAATCTTGTTTGTTTCGATACTTTTTTTTGAATTCTGTAATGATTGTGATTGTTTTACAGCTATAATATTATTTAATATTTAAATATGATTTTCCTATTATGGTAAAAATTATTCAGAAACTTATTTTTTCATTTCTTAATGTTATAAGAAGATATTAAATCATTCAAACTCGAAATATCAAACATATGGTACTCCACTAATTTAAAATTAATACACAATCAATAAATTATAACTAAATGTATGTATAAAGATTTGTTCTCTAAGAGTGTTAAATCTCCTATTATCCTTGAAAATTAAATTCATTCAAAATGGAAAAGTTTCTACGTAGAAAACATTAATTATAAATGTTGATATATAAATTTTATACAATACAAAATGCTAATTTCATTACACTTTGTATACCAAGGAAAATATTAATCGATCTCAATTGATGATTAAAATTCAACTTTGAAAATATACATTTAAACATCTTAATTTGATTTAAGTTGACCTTATAAACACTTCTTCCTCGAAAATGCACATCTAGAATGCGCCCTCTTAAATGTATTTGTAGATGAGCATTTTCGAGAAGCTTTTTGTGAAATACACTTATATAAAATTGAAGTTTCTAGATTGGATGAGCTTCGATGGTGTCAGAGTTTCCAGCTAGACACCCTTAATCGGAAAACTACACTTTATACTGGTCAAATCTTACTATATATATGTATGTCAATAGAGATCCTGTAACATCCAAAAAAAATTATGTTATGACTCGAACCAATTTTTATTTGTGAATAAGATTGTACCGCATGATTCTTAATTGTTATTAGGTGTTAAGGTCAATTCTTTAGAGTGACAATGATTTTGGATATAAATTAAGGTCACTAGAATACCCTAGCATAAAGTTGAGTTGAAAGCTTTCTTCCCAATTGTGTTTCAATATGAGATTTTACTTGTGTCAACTTCAAACAATCATATCTCTTAACACATAATAAATTAGGTGGCCCTTAACATATCAAATTAAAGGTCTTTGAGCCCTCTTTTCAACACCGCCAAGTTTGCTTAATTTCGTGCTTGGAGTATGAAGATATGCTCGTTTTAGTTAAGCCTCTTTTTCAAAACATCTCAATCATTTTTAGAGGGATAATTTGGTCTTTTCCCACCCCTACTAAACATAGCCACGCTTTTCTTCACCTAATTAAAGGTCTGGGCAGCGTTAAAAGATTTTTCACGTTCTTTAACACTTAGAGGAATTAGAGAAAGGTTTCAAGAGGAGAAAAAACTAGGGTTCAAAGAGTCCTTCAAATTTCCATCAATTTCACCTAAAACTTTAGTTCTTTCCACGTAAGTAAGGCTTGTCACAGTGTTAAAATTGTTAGTCCTCACACCCTGCATCTCAATTTATTCAAGAAATTGTTTCATCTAAACTATCCATTCTTGATTTTAGATATTGAATTTCGTTTTTTAATAGTTGAAGTTTAATTTCCTTAGTTCTCTTTAAAATCTTATCATGTTGTTCATTCTTCAAATCACATGGACAATATGGATTGTAAAGTTATGTTTTAAACAGGGATCGTATGAGAGTTGGTATGGATTGGCTTTGAGTTTGAGAAACAAGTAGAGTTTAGGAGAAATTTCTCAATTCTAAACAGAATTTAGGCCACAATTTTACATAAAATAAAAATTGTCAAGTCGTTGGGGAGGGGCTATGGTTCCACACCAGCACTGTGCCCTAACCTAGACCCAGTACTCCAGGCTCTGGGGTGGCGCAGCAGTGCACCCAACATCAGTCTTAGAAGTTTGTGGCCTGGCTCCCCGCTCGAGCAGTGCACCAAGGGTCGCTTGGCCAATTTCTCCTTCTTTCATCCAACGTGTGTTACCTTATGTGTGGCCGCATTCCCCTCCCTTGTATTAGGTCCTATATGCTTCATTTACATTTGTAAATCTCTACATATCCTAATCACAAGTCTCCGGATTCATTTAAAGCTAAAGTAAGTTTAAGAGGAAAGTTTAAAAATGTTATTTTCACAAAAACATAAGGGCTTTCATTTGTTATATATAACTTTATCGATCTTGGACTTGTAAGATAAGTCCATAAGTGCGTGTTTTAAAAACGCAAGTACGTATAATGTTTTGAAAAGTATTTTAATAAAGTAATAGCCCCTTCTTTGTAAAGGGTGAATTGAACATAATTGTTATTGATCATTTTAGGAGTAGTATCGAGCACCGAATTGAGTTAGAGTCTTTTATGACTCAAAAGTCCCATAAAACTACGTAGCCAGCGTAGGATAAGATAGCATTGATTCTTCGTGCAACTCCTCACTGCCTCTGAGAAGGCCTATTAGATGGATCCATAGTAACAGTATAGTCCAATACCCCAGCAAGGTATATGATGTGTAACACCCCATAAAATTTTTGAACTAAGACTCGAACCATCCTTTGTTGTGAGTAGGATTTTACCAATGAATTTAAAATTTCTTAAGTATTAAGATCACTAGATATAGCACCTTGAGTTCCAAAAAGAATTAATGAAAATTCATACAAGTCATTCCTTAGTTCTTTTAAGTTTAGGATCGACTTTAAATGACCCTAACTTTTAGCACAAGATGAGTTAGGAAACCCCCTAAGGTATCAAATGAAAGTACATCGAGTGCTCTTTCCAACACCATCGAGTATGCTAATTTTTGAGCTCGTATGAGAGAGATATCCCCGTTTGAAGTCGGGCTGTCCAAATAAGGAAATTTACCCAAAAATATGAAGGGCAATTGGTCTTTTCCTTACCCAATCGGATTTTAACGTTTTTAGTAAAGTTTTAGTAGTCTAATATGATTAGAATCAGTTTCATTCACCCCCAAAGCGTTAAGGGTTTAAAGAGAAGATTCAAGAGGAGAAAAAGTTCAAAGTTCCAAACGTTCATTCAAGAAATTCAAGATTTCACCAAGAACCTAGTTCTTTGAGGTATCTAAGCTTTCATAGTGTTGGGTTTGTTCAGTCACATGTCAATCATGAGTTTCTATTTCGAATCTATCCATACATATTGTGCAATATAATTTCTTGATGAGTTCTTGATAAGTGTTCTTGATTTTCCATATCGATTAAGTTTTGATATAAGATTCTACTTGGGTCAACTTCAAACGACCATATCTCTTATAATATAAAGAGTTATATGGCCCATAACCCATCAAATTAAAGCTATTTGAATCTACTTTCCAACTCCACAGATTTCGTCTCAATCCAATTTTTGAGTAAAAAGTTATTACTATTTTAGTAACCTGATACAGTGTTGCAATGAAATAGCCGACAGGAAAACATTAAAAAGCATCGTATTTGCTTTTTTACCTCCAAGAAAACCCTAAGCGAATGTATTGACTAATAAAAGGGTAAAAAAATCAGATTTTCATCTTTTAACCCATCATTCACTTCTCTCTCAAACTTTGGGGCAAAACCGTAAGGAAAAATCAAAGTAGAAGACTCCATTCAAGATTCTTTCAATCTTTTTCAAGATTCTACTTCAAGGTAAGTCTTTCTCCAAGAATTCCATTCTTTTCAACTCCAATTCCTCCATAATCATGAATCACTAATGAAAATCATAATTCTTGGCCATAGAGATTTCAAGAAACTAATTTAAGAATCTCAAGAAAGGTTTTCTTGATCGTTTACCTTCAAGCTAGGATTTCAAGCCTCCTAATCAAGTTCTTCTTCAAGATTCTTCAAGAACCTTGTTCTTCCAGGTATGTAAGGCTATCATAGTATTGGAGTAGTTCGTCCTCATGTCCTACATTTTCTTTCCAATTAATAAAAGAGAAATCTAGGATTCTACCCCTAGATTTGAGTATTCTTGAGTTTAGTTGATTTGAATCTTGAGTTCATAGTTCTTTTTATAATTCTATTCCTAATTATTGAGTTTCTATATTTTTATTGAGATCCTTGAGTTGATTTGTTCATGTCTATAATTCAGCATGAAGCCTATTTTGAGTTATAAATCTTGAGAAGTTTTTCAAAGCCAACACTTGAGTTTTAAACTATGTTTTGAGGAAGTAAGTATGAGTATGAGAAGATTCGCATACATGAGTTCTATATTGTTATTTATACCCTGGAGTCAAGTCGTTCAGACTCATAATTTCTGCATGAACTCCATACATTGAGTATCTTCGAGAGGAGTAGCATATTTGAATTCTAAGTCTTTTAGCATTGAGTTACTAATCCTTTTGAGAGTATATTCCTACTTATAGGACTACAACATGTTATTCATGAAGCCCTTGAGTTGAGTTTTCCATTCCCATAATTCCACATGAACCCTATTAGTCCAAAAGTCTAGATATGAGTAGTTTCATTGAGTCTTGAGTTCTGAGTGTTGAGGTTCTTTATTGTTATTAAGATCCCTGAGTTAAGTCATTCATGTTCATAATTCCACATGAACCCTATGGTTTGAGTTATAAATTTTAAAAAGATTTTTAAAGCCAACACTTGAGTTCTTTATCTGAGTTTTCAAAAAGTAAAGATGAGTTTTGAGAAAAGAGTTTTCTAAAACATGATTAGTATGACAATCGAGTGTGCCATCAATGTATGAGCATATGATATCTAGATATACCATCAATGTTTATGTAGTATCACTTCCCGAGTCACCAATGATCATATTATAATATGATTTTGAAATGTTTTTGAGAAAGAGCAGAGTTGAGTTCATTTTCTTTAAACTGATTTATGGGAACTAAGTATTCCAAAGACTAAATGTTTTCACATTTAAGATGAGAGGAGACTAATATTTCTAAAAGCGTTTTGAGGAGTTTGAGGACCATCTCTTTTAAGAGAAAGATTTTTGAATAATAATCTCAAACCACAGAAAAAGTGAGCTAGTATAGTTTGGGAGTAGTACTGAGCACCGATATGGGAGAGAGTTCAGATAACTCACAACCCCTCTAAACTATGTACACAACGTGGATAGAAAGGGTCATACCTTTTAGATGATTCCTTAATGCTTTTTAGCATATACTAGTGGATCCACTTAGTGAGTAGGTCTTATACCCTGGAAAAGTATAGGACAGTTCTGGTAGCGTGGGCGAGACGTTGGTTGTCGGTTAGAGAAACTCTCATAAAGATATTTTGTATTATTATATACAAAGAATTTATTCTGTATTTTTATATACAAACAGAGTTTATTTTGAATTCTTGGATACAAACAAAGTAACATTGTATTTTCTAATACATTGAGTTGCTATATACTATTTTCAAAGCTTTCGATATATTGCATCTTTTATTGTTGCTTTTTATTGAGTTGAGTATCCAGAGACGATTATCTTATTATTTCGTTCTGCCTTATTTCACTAAGTTGAATATCTTGTCATTGAGTTGAGCCCTATTTTCTCTTTGTTGAGTTGAACTATGTTTTCTTGAGTTGAGTTTAGTTGAGTGAGTTGAGAAGAGGTAAGTATGTGTCCTTTTTATCAAGTTCAAGCTTATTTTTATTCTTTAGAATTTCCCTTACATGCTCGTACATTACACGTACCGAGCCATTTGGCCTACATCATTTCATGAAGCAGCTATAGGTATTCAAGATCATCAACAGACGTTTCCTTGAGGTCATGCGATATTCTAGTCAGCTTTGGTGAACCTTTTTATATTTTGGAGGACTTCACTTTTATGTTACAGTTAGCAGTTTTAAGATGTCGTGGGTCTTCTCTCGATATCTTTTTGTAATAGTAGAGGCTTCACAAATAGACAAAGTTAAGGAATTTATGTATTTACTTTTATTTTGAGCATTGTATAGACTTTTAAAAACGTTGAGTATTTGAATTTGTTGAATTTATTTCAGTTTTAAGCATTTGTATGCTTGATTTAGTCTTCCCCTTGTAGCTAGCTAGGAAGCGGGTGCACTTGCAGACCAGCAATGCTTCTAGAGTGCTGGCCATGTCCAGGGTATATGCTTGGGTCGTGACAAACTTGGTATCAGAGCATAGATTTCAAAATTCCTAGGGTGTCTATAAAGCCCAGTCAAGTAGGATCTTGTTTATGGTAATGAGGGGCCCAATTCTACAATAAGTGACTACAGACATTTCGGAAAAGTCTCTCTTCTTTTGTAATCTTAATCGTGCAATAGAGGTATACCATAGAGACTTGTTCTAACTCGTGCATTCTTATATCCATTCGACTACCCCTTATACTAGAGGTGGTTGAAAAGCAAAGTCAATACTTTATCGATTTGTTGCTCAAGAGTCTTGAAGAAGTCATGAGATTCTAGAGGGGCTTGAGAGAAGCCCATGAGTGAGTTAAGTGTTGAGTTTAAGAGGAATGCACTCATGTTCATATGTATCGTGCATTTGAGCTAACAGCGAGTTATATACTCTTCCCTAAACCTTATTCAGCTAATAGCTTTAAGAGGATAGTGTGTTTAGAGATTGAGTAGTATTTTCGCCCAAAAAGATGGTATGAATTACGAGATTATGAGAAGTGGTAGTGAAAGTACCCAGAATTAGAGGAAAGTATTCAGAAGTTCAGTAATCTAAGGAAAGGAGATAGTGATAGGGTAGATTGTGTGATTGCAATCATGCACCTAGTCAGTTATAGGTGATGACTTTGCCTTATGAGTAAAATAAGGAATGATATTATTGTATAGAGTTCTAGATAAAAGAAACAGAAGGTTAATGATCCTATCGTGTAATGATGGTGTGATAATTTGGTGTGAAGTTATAAATGAGGAGGAAGAAGAGAATGAGGTTTTACTATGAGAAATATCTATAATGAGAGCCCTTAGTTGGTTCAGAATAGTAATGCAGGAAAATTCTAGTTGGCGTGGTAGAGATGATAAGAGTAACCCTGTTCGATACCCAGGCCAGCTATCATTCGAGGATGAATGATCCTAAGGGGGAGATATTGTGTACCACCCCAGAAACTTTTTGAGCTAAGACTCAAACCATTCTTCGTTGTGAGTAGGATTTTACTGAGAAATTTAAAATTTCTTAAGTGTTAAGGTCACTAGATGTAGCACCTTGAATTCCAAGAAGAACGAAATAGTGTTCATTCAAGTCAATCCTATGTTCCTTAAGTTTTGGGTCAACTTCAAACAACCATATCCTTCAGTGATGAGTTAGGTATCCCATAATATATCAAAAGAAAGTTCTTTGAATTATTTTTCCAATGCCACCAAGTTTGCTAAGTTTTGAGGTCGGATGAGTGAGATATATCGTTTTTAAGTCAAGTTGTCCAGTTAAGGAAAGTTACCCAAAAATAGTAAGGGGTATTTTGGTCTTTTCCATACCCAATAAGATTTAATTCATTTTTACTAAGGTTTAAAGGGTCTATTTCGATTAGTTTCAGTTTTATAATCCTAATACACGCCTAGTGTTTTAGTTGAGAGTTCAAGAAGAGAAAATAAGGGAAAAGAGGAGAAAAGAGGAAATGATCAAGGCGTTCGTCGAGGTTCTTGAGTTTTGTTTCGGATATTCGCCATTGGTTTGATCCTTAAGAGGTATGTAAGCTTCCATAGTGTTAGGTTTGTTCACCCACATGCAAATCATATTAATTTCAGAGAAATTCGTTATAGAAAGTTAAAAGTCTGGTGCTCTTGAAGTTTGTTCTTGAAATTGGCTTTCGTTCTTGAGTTTAGATGAGATTGATGAGTTTTTGAGGAAATCGTGTTGATTTTAGAGTTTTTGTTTATTAGATTCTTATGTACATGTAGTGGGTATTTGAATCTAAAGAGAAATTGAGAAAAAGAATCCAATTTAGGCGAATTGGGGTTAGAAAACGAGAAAGAAAAAGTGAGACAGAAAAAGGTCCCAGGTCTGTGTCGTGGACCTGTTCCTCAGAAGTGAATTTTTTTCAATAATTATTTTGACCAAACATTATAATTTATCTCCACGTCACGGACTTTCCCTTCAGACAGTGTTTTTCAACTATTTCTCATGATTAACTATCTAAAACACTTTTAATCATCATGATATCTTTCATCTCACAAATCATAACCTTGAATTCATAATTCATAATTCAAATTCAAGGTAGAGCTAAGAGTTAAATGTTGAGAGTTCTTTCGAACATATTTGAGAAATCTCTTTGAGTCTTTTTGAGGAGTCTTCTACAATTTCTAACAATTTCTTTCAAGATTCGAGCAGGTGGGTATGAGAATGAGGAGAATGTAGTCATGAATCTACTTTATCATCACAATATCCTTCGTATCATGAACCATAACTCTTGAATTCATAATTCACATTCAAGAGAGAGTTAAGAGTAGAGTTTAAGAAAGTCTTTGAGTGCAATTGTGAATCACTTGAGATCAATTATCAATTTGAACAATGATTTGAGGAAGTAAGTATGAGAATGAGGAGACTTTTATGCATGAGTTCCCTAATTTCTTTAGACCCTTGTGTCTAGTCGTTCATGCTTATAAATTCTGCATGAACTCCATACATTGAGTGTCTTCGAGAGGAGTAGCATATTCAAGTTCTAAGTCTTTCAGCATTGAGTTCCTAATTCTTTTGAGATTTTATTCATAATCATGGGACTATTACATATTACCCATTGAGTCCATGAATTAAGTTGTTCATGCCCATAATTCCACATGAACCCTATGAGTTGAACATTCTTGAGATGTGTAATATCCTGAAGTCCATGAGTTGTGTTGTTTATGCCCATAATTTCCCATGAAACCTCTGAGTTGAGCATTATTGAAATAAGTAGTATCATTGAAGTTCTTGAGTTCTGAGTTGTCTAGTTGGGAGTATTGATTTCTATGTATGGTTATTGAAAACCTTGAATTTAGTCATTCACGTCCATAATTCGGCATGAACATTATTTTGAGAAGTCTTTTACAATTTTTTCTAAATTTTTTTTAAGACTTAAGCACTTCAGTTGATAAAGAGTAGAGTTGAGTTCATTTTCTTTAAAATGATAAATGGGAACTAAGTATTCCAAAGAGTAAATGTTTTCACATTTAAAAGAGAGGGGAAATTGAGATTTCCAAAAGATTTTTGAGCAGTTTGAGTAATATCTCTTTCAAGATAAAGATTTTTGAGTAATAATCTCAAAACACAGAAAGAGTTATGTTTTTAAAAATATGAGTTTAGTATATTTTGGGTGTAGTATGGAGCACCGATATGGGGACGAGTTCAGATAATTCATGTCTCCATAAACCATGTAGCCAGCATGGGTAGAAAGGGTCATGCTTTTTAGATGATTCCTTAGTGATTTTTAGCATAGACTAGTGGATCCACTTAGTTGAGAAGTTCTATACCAAGACAAGGTATAGGTCAATTATGGCAGCGTGGGTGAGACGTTGTACCATCACATAGCTCATAATGATGGTTGTTGATTAGAGAAACTCCCACAAAGTTATATTGTATTTTTATATATTAAAACTGAGTTATTATTGTATTTTTCAATACTTTGAGTTGCTATCTATTGTTTTAAAAGCTTTCCATATAGCGCATGTTTTATTGTTGCTTTATCTTGAGTTGAGTACCTTTGAGTTGAGTTGAGTTGAGTATCTAATCTTGAGTTGAGTACTTTTGAGTTAAGTATCATATCATTCAGTTGAGTATCTAATCTTGAGGTGAGTATCTTGAGTTGAGTACCTTTGAGTTGAATATCATATCATTGAGCTGAGTATCTAATATTTGAGTTGAGTAACTTATTCTTTAGTTGAGTTTAGTTGAGTGAGTTGAGATGAGGTAAGTATGTTTCCTTTTTATCAAGTTCAAGCTTATGTTATACTTTAGAATTCCCCTTACATGCTCGTACATTCCATGTACTGAGCCATTTGGCCTATATCGTTTCTTGATGCAGATACAGGTATTCAGGATCATCAACAGATGCTTCGTTGATACCATATGCAGTTTGAGTTAGCTATGGTGAGCCTCCTTGCTTTCAGAGGGTTCCACTTGTACTTTCAGTTATATCAGTTGTTAGGCTGTCGTGGGTCTTGTCCCAACTTTCATATTTGACAGTTAGAGGCTTCATAGATAGAAAGTAATGTTTTAGAAGTCTGTTCATTTATTTTGTTAAATGTTTTAAAGACTTAAGTTACCTATTATATGGTGAGTTGAATATATTATTTTATTCAGATTTAATCTTTTGAGTTAAAGCTTTGTATTTGAGTTATTGATTTTATTTAGTTTAAAGCTTCGTATGCTTGAGTTAGTCTTCCATTTGTAGTCAGCTAGGATGAGGTTTAACTTGAGGACCATCAATGGTTCTCGAGTGTTGGCCAAGTCCAAGGTGTAGACTTGGGTCGTGACAAACTTGATATCAGAACACAGAGTTCAGGTGTCCTAGGGTGTCTATGATGTCGTGTCAAATAGCATCTTATTTATGGTTGTGAGGGCCCCAATTCTATAATGAGGGACTATAGACATTTAAGAAAAGTTTCCCTTCTTTCATACTTTTAATCGTGCAATAGAGCTATGTCATCAAGATTTATTCTAACTCGTGCGTTCTCAGATTCTTTCGACTACCTCTCATACTAAAGGTGGTTGAAATGTAAAGTCGAAGATCCTTATGTATGATTTATTCTTAGCAAGAGTTTTGAGAAAGTGATGAGACTCTAGAGGGACTTGGGAGAAACCCAAGAGTGAGTTAAGTGTTGGGTTTCAAAGGAATGCACTCATCTTCATATGAATCATGTGTTTGAGCTAAAAGTGAGTTGTACTATTTTCCTAAAGCCTTGTTTCAGCTGAGATCCTTTTGAGGAGGTATGTTTAGAGCTAGGGTAATATTTCCACCCCAATAAGTAGCATGAGTTATAAGGTCATGAGTTGTAGTAGTGAAAGAGTTAGAGGAAAGTATGTAGAGGTTTAGTAATCTAAGTAAGGGAGATGGTGTTTTGACAAGCTATGTTACTATAGTCATGCACCTAGTAAGTTAGTAATGAGGAGATTCCCCTTATGGGTAGACTAAGAAGTGATGAGTTGTGAAGATTCCATCATAGGAGGTAGAGTGTGTTATAGCTAAAAAGGAGTGTGTGATGAAGTGTCATTGTGTAGGTACTGACCAAGTGTAAGCGTTGAATAGAAGAGCATGAGTATACATGAGGTGATAGATCTATGCTAGGCTTACAATTTTGAGGGAGAGTCCATAATATTCAAAGTGTTAGAGAACTAATTAGGCATTCATGTATAGTGAATGAGTTAATAGTATGGAAGTTATAAAGGGAAATGTGATATAAATTGTATGTATGAATACTAAGAGGTAAGGATTAACTATTTTTTATAAGGTCATAGTGGATGAGTGTTTCTGAATTTGTATCTAGTAGTTCTAAGTTAGTAAGCAAACAATTTTATTGATATTCGGGTTTAGTCATAAATATTAGGCTTAAA
Organism: Solanum raphanifolium; assembly: GCA_036250405.1. NCBI lineage: Eukaryota > Viridiplantae > Streptophyta > Magnoliopsida > Solanales > Solanaceae > Solanum > Solanum raphanifolium. The sequence continues at coordinate 93,218 of JAJOOE010001061.1, forward strand.
TTTGACATAAGTGTCATCATCAAAAGAATGGAAACATGAGGGTGATGATGTTAGTCTTGAGATTTGATCTATTAGACTTGACATAGAGTAGGTGAGGAATTGAGGTGACAAGGTGCAATAAATATGAGCGGTGCAAGTGAGAGACCATAACGTTTAGATAAGGGAAGTGAAGTGTGGCTAAATCACAAGAGTAACAGTAGCATTAAAAGGTGTGCCGAGATGGTATGTTACCAGATAAGGTTCCAATTAAGTTATAATTTTCCATGAGTGCGTAGATAGCATAATTGAGTTCTCAATGTGGAATAGCTCCATAACTTTCAAGTGTTAGCTTTAGACCTAAGGGGGAGTTGATAATATGAGAAATAAAGTCAAGTGTTGAGAATTTCTTAAGGAGTTGGTTAGTAGAAGTCCATGGAGTTATTAGAGTACTAAGCTTGAATGTGGTGTAGTGAAACATTAGGTAGTTCTTTATAAGAGCCCAATATGGTGGTAAATTGTAATAGTCTTGGGATGAGACTTCACTATAGAGAGGTAAGGAACCCGAACCTAAGGATTTGAGTTTAGTGTGAATATAGGAAGAGCATTCCATTAGAATCATACCTTAGTAAGAGTAACTCCTTCCATACCCAGTCCAGCCGTTATTTAAGGACGAATTATCCCAAGGGGGAGCTATTGTGACACCCCGAAATTTTTTTTAACTAAAACTCGAACCATCCTTCGTTGTGAGTAGGATTTTAGGAATTTAAAATTTCATAAGTGTTAAGGTCACTAGATGCAGCAACTTGAGTTTCAAGAAGAACTAAAGAGACTTCATTCAAGTCATTCCTAGGTTCCATTATGTTTTGGGTCAACTTCAAATGACCATAGCCTTCAGTATATGATGATTTAGGTGTCACATAAGATATCCAATGAAAGGTCTTTGAATTATCTTTTCAACACCACCGAATTCGCTAAGTTTCAAGGTCGGATTTGAAGTCAAGTTATCCGGTATATGAAAGTTACCCGAAAATAATAAGGGGTATTTGTGTTAGACAATTGGCATTTTTTCCAGCTTATTATTTTTACTGTTTTTTACTTATTTCAGTTTGGTGCTTCCTATTTTCTAGCTAGACTTGGTCAACTTTAGTTGCTCAACTTTCTGAAGTTAGTGGCCCCTTTAATGGCTGTTAGTTGCCCCTTTTATGGTTGTTAGTGGCACATGCTCTTATTTAGTTTTAACATCCACTTTGTAAGTGGCTACTAGATAGGAAATGGTTAGGTTTTTCCTTGGATAAATTCAGATCATATGCAAATTAATACATAGCTGGAATTTCATAAGTTCACTCTATTTTTATTCTTCAAATCAGTTTCTTGAGTATTTTTGTTCTAACAGTGGCATCAGAGCCTCTAATAGATCTTACAGGACCAAAATTTTTTAACCTACAACACAAATGGCATCCAACAACCTACATTTAAATCCACCATTCACTTTCACACGTGAAAATTTCCAAATCTGGTCTGTGAAGATGCAAGCTTTTCTGGAAGCCTATGAACTTTGGGAAACTGTGACGGAAGATAAACCACTTGCTGCTCTACCAGCAAATCCTACTTTGGCTCAAATCAAATCCAACAACGAAGAGAAGGCAAAGAAATCTGAAGCCAAGTCGCTTATGCAGAATGTTGTGGCAGATTCTGTGTTTTACAAAATCATGGCTTACAAAACAACAAAAGAGTTTTGGGAAAGGTTGAAAGAAGAATATCAAGGCAACGATAGAACACGTGAAATGCAAGTATTGAACCTGAAAGAGAGTTTGAGTGCTTGAATATGTAGGATGATGAAACAATCAGTAAGTACGTTGATCGAATCTCCTTAATTGTTAATAACATTAGACTTCTTGGTGAAGAATTTATAGACAAATGAATTGTGGAGAAAGTTATTGTGACTCTTCCTGAGAGGTTTGAATCTAAGATTTCCTCTCTTGAAGAATCCAAGGACCTGGGCAAACTTTCATTAGGTGAACTAATGAGTGCTCTTCAAGCACAAGAGCAAAGGAGGACTATGAGATGGGACAAGTTCACTGAAGGAGCTTTCTCTGTACAAAAACAAATATTTGGTAAAGGAAAGCAATAGGTCAACCAAAAGAATAAGGGCAAGCATGATGGAGGAAATAATAGTGGAGATGTGAAGCAGAAGTTCCCTCCGTGCAAACATTGTAAAGGAACCACACATCTGGAGAAGTACTGTTGGTGGAGGGTCGATGCTATATGCAGCAATTGTAAGAAGACGGGGCACATATCCAAGGTCTGCAAATCAAGAGCAAAGGCCTCTGGTGTTGTACAGGCACAAGTAGCAGAAGCTGCAAATGCACATGAGGAGCAACTCTTTGTTGTAGATTTTCACTATGGGTTTGATCCCTAAGAGGTATGTAAGTTTCCATAGTGTTGGGTTTGTTCACCCACATGCCAATCATGTTAATTTCAACAAAATTCGTTCTAGAAATTTGAAAGTTTGGTGTTCTTGAAATTGGCTTTCGTTCTTGAGTTTAGATGATATTGATCAGTTCTTGAGGAAATCGTGTCAATTTTAGAGTTGTGTTTGATTAGATTCTTGTGTACATGTAGTGGGTATCTGAATCTAAAGAGAAATTGAGAAAAAGAATTGAATTTAGGCGAATTGGGGTTAGAAAATAAGAAAGAAAAAGTCGGACATGAAATAGGTCCCAGGTCCGCTTCGTGGACCTTTTCCTCAGAAGTGAAATTTTTCCCTTAGCATCGTGGAGAGAACACTGACTCCACTGTTACAAAAAACATTTCGGCCAAACAATATAATTCATCTTTGTGTTGCGGTCTTGCTTCCTAGATAGCATTTTTCAATCGTTTCTCTTGATTAACTAGCTAAAACACTTTTAACCTTGAATTAATAATTCTAATTCTAATTCAAGGTAGAGCTAAGAGTTAATTCTTGAGAGTTCTTTCGAACATTTTTGAGAAAGTTCCTTTGAGTCTTTTTGAAGAGTCTTCTACAATTTCTAACAACTTGTTTCAAGACTTGAGCAAGTGAGTATGAGAATGAGGAGATTGTAATCATGAGTCTACTCTATCATCATGATATCCTTCGTATCATGAACCATAACTCTTGAATTCGCAATTCACATTCAAGAGAGAGTTAAGAGTAGAGTTTAAGAAAGTCTATGAGTTTAATTCTAAATCCTTTGAGATCAATTAACGATTTGAACTAAGTTTTGAGGTAGTAAGTATGTGAATGAGGAGAGTCGTATGCATGAGTTCAATAATGTTCTTTTGACCCTTGAGTCGAGTCTTTCATGCTCAGAAATTTCGCATAAACTCCATACATTGAGTGTTTTCGAGAGGAGTAGCATCTTCGAGTTCAATGTTTTTAAGCATTGAGTTCCTAATTATTTTAAGATTTTATTCCTAATCATGGGAATATTACATATTACCCATGTAGTCCATGAGTTAAGTTGTTTATGCCCATAATTCCGCATGAACCCTATGAGTTGAAAATTCTTGAGATGAGTAGTATCCTGAAGTCCATGAGTTGAGTTCTTCATGCCCATAATTTCGCATGAACCCTCTGAGTTGAGCATTCTTGAAATAAGTAGTATCATTGAAGTTCTTGAGTTCTGAGTTGTCGAGTTTCAAGAATTGAGTTCTATGTATCGTTATTGAAAACATTGAATACACTCGTTCACGTCCATAATTTGGCATGAACATTATTTTGAGAAGTCTTTTAAAAAAATTTCTAAGCTTGTTTTATGACTTGAGCACTTGAGTTGAGAAAGAGCATAGTTGAGTTCATTTTCTTTATAATGATATATGGGAACTAAGTATTCCTAAAATTAAATGTTTTCACATTTATAAGAGGGGGAAACTGAGATTTCCAAGAGAGTTTTGAGCAGTTTGAGTAACATCTCTTTTAAGAGAAAGATTTTTGAGTAATAATCTCAAAACACAGAAAGAGTTATGTTTTTTAAACATATGAGTTGAGTATATTTTGGGAGTAGTATTAACCATCGATATGGGGACGAGTTCAGATAACTCAAGTCTCTATAAACCATGTAGCCAATATGGGTAGAAAGGGTCATACTTTTGAGATGATTCCTTAGAGATTTTTAGGATAGACTAGTGGATTAACTTAGTTGAGAGGTTCTATAACCCAACAAGGTATAGGATAGTTTTGGCAGCGTGGGCGAGATGATGTATCATAACATACCTCATACTGATGGTTGTTGGTTAGAGAAACTCCCACAAAGTTATATTGTATTTTTATATATACATATCAAGTTATTATTGTAGGCTTCAATACATTGAGTTTCTATCTATTGTTTTAAAAGCTTTCCATATAGCGCATCTTTTATTGTTGATTTATCTTGAGTTGACTATGTTTAGTTGAGTACCTTTGAGTTGAATATCATATCATTGAGTTAAGTATCTTAAGTTGAGTACCTTTGAGTTGAGTATTATATCATAGAGTTTAGTATATAATCTTCAGTTGAGTATCATGAGTTGATTACCTTTGGGTTGAGTTTAGTATCTAATTTTAAGTTGAATATCTTATTCTTGAGTTGAGTTTAGTTGAGTGAGTTGAGCTGAGGTTAGTATGTAACGACCCGAGAGCACCCCCTAGCCGTTACCGGCGTATTTGACCTCTAGGAGGTCTTATACAAGACCTTAGAATTCATCATAGCATTTATCATGGAAAAATAGCGGAAAATTTAAAACTTTTTCATAATATAACACAAGACTTAAACAGTCACCTCACTTAAACCTTTAATACAAAATCGGAGTACTACGTCTCAAGGTAGCCATCTTAAAACACGACTACAACACAAAAGGGTCACCGCCCTTACAATACAAAAGAACTACTATCTAGTACATAGAACTTAAGGAAACTCTTTAAATAAAGGTCCTTGAATCTTTAAGGACACACCAGAACTTGCGAATAGTAAGCCAAGCTCATCACTTCTAGGAAAGGCCCTTTAGCCACCACCACCTACACTTGGTGTAAAAATGATAAAGAAGAATGGTGTTAGTACAAGAATGCACTAAGTATGACAACCATGCAAAAACATGCTTTTAAAAGGGACATTTAGTTGGAAACCATGCATCATGCCTTTTTTGAGAAACTTCAAGAACATTTAGTACAATAGGCACAATATAAATCACATACATCATCATACACATGGAAACCATTCATAATAGCACAGAGAGCCACTTATAACATTTTAGGCACATTCAATGAATACAATACATTACCTTCATCTTTATGTTAACTCATTTCCTCAAACAACCCTTACGGAATAGTTGGTGCAATGTATCACCTAAAGGTTCCCAAGGGTGAACTTACATATAACCTTCATCAATCCAACCACATATATTCATAGAGTCATAAGCACACCATAAGACATAGTCTTCACATAGGAACCATCACCTAAGACAACCCCCAAGTCACACTAGTGCAATATGCAAGTAGCATCCAATAGTACTACTCGCACCAAGGGTTCCTAAGAAGCCACCATACACTAGGCACTTCATATTCAACAAGTCATAACATCATCATTTAACATTAGACATAAGACCAACATACTTCATAACATCATATAAGGACTCATTCATTTACTACATCATTAGTCATAACCTATTTAATTCATATCATAGGTAAACCACCCTCACAACCCCTTCACAAGCTCACTTGTGCAATGCACACATGGAATCCCATACCCCCACATATACTAAGCAAACCCATTAACAAATCATAAGTGTAATTCACATGCATAATTATACTTCATGTCTTGACATAAGTAAAGTCAACATTAACATGCTTTCATATTAACATACATAGACCATAGTATTCATTACATAAAGAGCCTAATCGTAACCTCCCTTGGAGGCCACTTGTTCATTGCATAAGTATGGTCTATAGTCCTACTTACACTAAGTAAGTCTTCAAGAAATCATGACTAGAGTTCATATTCTTATCTTAGTTCATTTTTTAACTTTCGGGAGACATTGCCTTAACCGACATAGACCATGTGAGCTACATGGAATCCGGTGTTCTACTCCCACACCGAAATAAGAGGGTACTACTTGCCAAGGTAGGACCTACATACATAATAGCTTTCTAGTGGATCCACTAAGCTAAGACTTACGGGGGCACGTAGTTATACAACAACGAGATTTCTACTAGAAACCTTGACTTACTAGGCGTGGAGGTTTCCATCTCATGAGACAACATCTATGTTGGGAATCCAGACTTGCTAAACATGAAGGTTCTCTTGTGGGAAACCGGACTTGCTAAACGTGAAACCCCTACTCTCATTTTTCATGTTTACTCGGTGCTAAGTTCCAACTCCCTTTTTAAACATCTTTAAGCCTTTATTTAACATTAGTTCATAAAATAGGCTTTAGAGACTTAATCCCTCAGATTATATGACTCAAAGGTTTCTAAGATGAGAATGACCTTTCATCATAGAACCTACATTATGTAAGAATGACCTTTCACATAGTCATACCATATTCATAACATAGTCTAGCTTAGAGTAAAATTGAGGAAACCTTTCAAGACACACACTTTAACTAGATTATCATAACTTTGTTCATTCATTCATGTGTGTGTGTACATATGTGAGAAATCCTTTCACATAAACACCTTTATACAACACATATTCATACCTTGCTAAGCATACACTTTGCATGCATAATAGGATGTAAGGGTGCATATAAGAGTTAAACTTTCAATAGACACCATAACACATCATATTCATAGCTATACATGTAGAGTGTGTGTGTGCATATTGGTCTTCATAGCAACATAATAGCAACAACATTGATATTGAGTGCATTTCCCCTCAAGGGTTCATAACACAATCACAATGTTCCCAAACCATGAGCAATTCACCTATAAAGCCTTTAGGGCTTTTAGACCACACACCCATGCTTCATCATAGGAGTCAAGGACACATTCAACATTGAATAGGTACTCCTAACATGTATATGATAAAACATTCATATAGGGGTCATATAGGTAGGGGTCATTCCACAATAGTACTTAACATAATCAATCATACACCTTATCCCTAACATTATCATTCACATTATACTCCTCATCATGAACACACTTTAAACATCACACTAGCATTGAAGATTTCATACATAACATTCATAGCACAACTTCATAAACATATGCATCATAATCATCAATTCACTTCACATCTATTGCCTTCAAGGCTATGATCTCATCATGCATAGATAGACAAGAAGTAAACACCGCCACCATAAGTGGACCAAACCATACAACATCAATTCTCATACTATAGACTAGAAGTTAGGTCAACTTACCAATTCTTCAAGCCATGATCACTATGGATCAATCCTCAACAATTCATAATCAATTGACACAGATAGCAAAAGAAATCAACAATGTAATTCAATAACATGAACATAATCTAAGTACAATTCTATAAACAAAGGGATCAACCCATAACTTTGGCCATAAGGCCATAATTCTCAACTCATCAATATATCAACAATTCAACATGAATAAGCATATATAATCATAGAAAACATCAATACAATCTAATCTAAACATAATTTCACCAATAGAGATCATATTCACAAAGACCCACATCATAGGCCAATTTTCGAGAATTTGGGGATCATGGGTTCTTCAAGAATTCCATTGAAAATTGTCTTAAAAACCTTAATTCCACATTAACTCATCAATAGAATGATTTAGAAAATCGTTTTACAAAGGACCCACGTTTAGATTGAAAATTGGGAATTTTGGTCTTTGAATTACTTTTGAAAATCTTTGATAGAACTCCTTGAATGAGAGGTTATTCAAGAATCAAGAGTTACCATACCTTAATTATTGAAGACCCATGAAATTGAAGAAGAAATGAGTTGAAAACCCATCTTCTAGCTTGAGCTTCATCAAGGTCTTCAATTGATTTTTTGAAAGAATCTATTTTGAAAGGGAAGGGTAATTTGAAGAATGGGGTCTAATTTTTGGTTTTGGGTTTTAATCAACTTAAAATACCCTAAAATAGATTGAATAACCGTTTATAGTAATTCCCCAAAGTACCAAAACTACCCCTTACTTAGTTGGACCTTTTAAAAAAGTCAAACTTGAGTTTTATTTTCACAGATTTCTTTGGGAAACAAGTTCGCGACGCGGAGGTGTTCCCACAAGTTTCTGGAAAATAAATTACAAGTTAGTAGAGTCCACGATATGTCTGTGACACAGATCAAACTTTTGGCCCTTGGTGGAACAGGTCTGCGACATGGAGCCACTCCCTCCATGTACAACTTCAAGCTGCCTTGGCAGCTTGTTTGGCCAAGGGTTGGGGTCCTCCTTGGGGACCCTTAGGGTGGTCCCGGGGAGTCGTACCCGAATGTTTTGACCTTAAACACATTTATTATGACACTAGGGTCACCTCTACTGATTTTAGACTCCAAACAACACATAGAAACGTGAACATACTAGAACACACTAACACGTAAAAGACTAGTTTCCGAACGACTTGGTCGTCCCTTGACGTTTGACTTCCAAACTCTTTAAAACTGACTAAAAAGGCTATTCCTCATTATTTTAAGAAGTTATTAATGCATAAAACCCATGTGAGGCTCTACTTTATACTACATTTTGAGGGTTGTTACAATATCCCCCACTTAGGAACATTTGTCCTCGAATGACACTTAAAACACTTTTGAGGACTCAATGACCCAACTAGCAGCTCTGAATACACAACATACAACAACATCATAAGAGCACACATCAAGGAGAAACATCAACTCCACATAAAAGGCTCAAAACAACCAACTGGCAGCTCAGAATACACAACATACAACAGCATCATAAGATCACACATCAAGGAGAAACATCAACTCCACATAAAAGGCTCAAAACAACTTTGTGCATTTCAAGAAAGTAGCAATAGATCTACCAACTCCTTACGCATCAACTTTATTATTTCCCATTTCATTCGAGGAACTTCCTTCTCCAAATCATCATTCTCATTTCAAACACCAAAGAAACACAACATGCACTATCTCATTAAAGCACATTATCCAACTTTATCATAATAAATCATTTAAGCATGCACTTTAAATCAACTCATGCAACACAAGCAAGTAGAAACTGTATTCACCGACTCATAATGCATCAACCATATAGGCCTTTCTCATGTTCGTAGGAGGAACTACCTTCTCCTAATCATGACAGGATATTTACCCCTTTTATATCATCATAGGGTCCAATATGCAATGGCTTTCAAATGCACATATAGACATGATCAACATTTCTACTCATGAGGCAATTAAGTAATTCATACTAGTTGCACCCTAACATGAGGATTATAGATCATCTACTAGTCTTATCATTTAATCATCATACTATAAAGAACATATAAGGCATTACCATGTTTAGTTATGTTCAAGGAGGGACTACTTTCTCCTAGACACAACATACACAAATGGCATCATAAACTCATAAGCAAGCATTACAGAAAGGTCAATTCATTTAAGGAGAAATTCTCAACTTCTAACCTAAGCATGCTCATACTCTCTTCCTCATGAAGTCAAGAGTGCATCCACCATATAAAGATGCATATTGACATGAGAGACATGAATTTTATTACTAAAATTCAATTTTTTTTTATGTAATAAGAATCCTTCAAAACATGCATAAGTTAGTGTCTTCTAGGACATGCATAACATACAGAGATCATGCAACTCATAATCACATGCAAGACTCAAAAACATGAACAAGCTACAAGGAACTCTTTGGTCTCAAGCTTGAATAAGAATAGAAGGAACAGATAAGGATATCAACAACCTTACTACTCACTCATCATCCCCCACTTAGGGTAAACCCATCTAAGAGCACATTAAAGTAACCAAGAGAAATATCACTTACTAATTAAGCACAATGTCCTCCTCTTGGGATCAAGTTATGCAAACCCCTCTAATCATTACCTCCTTCATCTCTAAGGTAGGAACCATTCTCCACTAAGTCTTCACTATACTCCCTTAGGTGAGGATTTCAAGAATCCAAAAAAATAAGTATCTATACCACTCCACTTCATATCTATAACCCAAAGTGGTTCTCAACATGGAGAACTCAAGGAAGTTCAATGTAGAAATATTAAGGGCATGCAAAACCTTACCATCTAGTCACATTATCCCCCACTTGGGGTGAGCTTAATCAACTCTTTATCACATCATACCCTTATCATCACCTTTGGTGTAACTTTCCGCTCAACCATGCCTAGGTATTATCTAAACACCCTCTTTGAATGACCATACTTAAGATCAACCTTACAAAACTACTATTCTCTTTAGATTTGGTCAACATCTATTCTCTTGTCCTTCCCATGAACTAAGGGGTACATTCAACTCTCCAAGTTAACCTTAGAGCAAAACACTATCCAACTCATGGAACAAAGCCCCTTTTTCCACTCTTAGGACAAACCTACACAAGAACTCTGATTCACACAAGGATAACCATGAAGCATCACTCATAAGAAAAGAGCAACTTTCAACTAACACTAGTTACCACATTCCTTCAAAACTCCTCAAATCTACCCCATGACTTTCTACTATCATTACCCATCACCATAAAGCAACTCATCATGCTAAAAATGATTTCATTCTTACCATAACGACTCTTATCAAATGAGAACGATACCACTATACAACATTTTCAATGTAATGCTTTCAACCTCATAGGTCACACATAGCCATGATTGGCATCATTATACGATTTCCAAATCTACCTTTATATATACTCATATAGTCACCACATCATAATAAGCATTAAAACTCACCTTTTCTTCCCTCGATACTTGTAACATCACCCCTTCCAAGTAATCACATCTAGAAGACCACCAGACAAGGGAAAATAAGATAGAGAGATCATATGGAGTTAATCTTTACGGCACGACACAAGACTAATGAACAAAGTGAAACTTCTATCGTCATATAGCCCCTCGCTCGTAGATGTGTAGCGACTCACACCGATGAACAAGACTCTACTAGACGTGGCTCATGAGACGTTGAATCCTAAGACCATTTTCATAAACTTATGCTCTGATACCAAGTTTGTAATGACCCGAGAGCACCCTCGACCTCTCAGAGGTCTTATGCAAGCCCTTAGCATTCGTCATAGCATTTATCATAGAAAATAGCGGAAAATTTAAAACTTTTTCAAAATATAACACAAGACTTAAACAGTCACCTCATTTAAACCATTAATATAAAATTGGAGTACTACGTCTCAAGGTAGCCATCTTAAAACACGACTACAACACAAAAGGGACACGACCCTTACAATACAAAAGAACTACTATCTAGTACATAGAACTTAAGGAAACTCTTTAACATAAAGGTCCTTGAATCTTTAAGGACACACCGGAACTTGGGAATAGTAAGCCAAGCTCATCACTTCTAGGAAAGGCCCATTAGCCACCATCACCTACACTTGGTGTAAAAAAGATGAAGAAGAATGTTGTTAGTACAAGAATGCACTAAGTATGATAACCATGCAGAAACATGCTTTTAAAAGGGACATTTAGTTGGAAACCATGCATCATGCCTTTTTTGAGAAACTTCAAGAACATTTAGTACAATAGGCACAATATAAACCACATACATCACCATACACATGGAAACCATTCATAATAGCACATAGAGCCACTTATTACATTTTAGGCACATTCAATGCATACAATACATTACCTTCCTCTTTATCTTAACTCATTTCCTCAAGCAACCCTTAGGGAATACTTGGTGCAATGTATCACCTTAAGGTTACCAAGGGTGAACTTACATATAACCTTCATCAATCCAACAACATATATTCATAGAGTCATAAGCACACCATAAGACATAGTCTTCACATAGGAACCATCACGTAAGCCAACCCCTAAGTGACACTAGTGCAATGTGCAAGTAGCATCCCATAATACTACTCACACCAAGTGTTCCTAAGAAGCCACCAGAGTCTAGGCACATCATATTCAACAAGTCATAACATCTTCATTTAACATTAGACATAAGACCAACATACTTCATAACATCATATAAGGACTCATTCATTTACTACCTCGTTAGTCATAACCCATTTAATTAATATCACTGGTAAACCACCCTCACAACCCCTTCATAAGCTCACTTGTGCAATGCACACATAGAATCCCATACCCCCACATATACAAAGCAAACTCATTAAGAAGTCATAAGTGTAATTCACATGCATAATCATACTTCATGCCTTGACATAAGTAAAGTCAACCTTAACATGCTTTCATATTAACATACATAGACCATAGTCTTCATTACATAAAGAGCCTAATCATAACCTCCCTTAGAGTCCTCTTGTGCAATACATAAGTAGGGTCCACAGTCCTACCTACACTAAGTAACTCTTCAAGGAATCCTGACTAGAGTTCATATTCTTATCTTAGTTCATTTCTTAACTTTCGGGAGACATTTCCATAACCGACTTTGACCATGTGAGCTACATAGAATCCGATTTTCTACTGCCACACTGAAAAGAGAGGGTACTACTTTCCAAGGTAGGACCTACATACATAATAACTATCTAGTGGATCCAATAAGCTATGACCTACGAGGGCACGTAGTTATGGAACAAATAAATTGCTACTAGAAACCTTGACTTACTAGGCGTGGAGGTTTCCATCTCATGAGACAACATCTATGTTGGGAACCCGGACTTGATAAATGTGAAGGTTCTTTTGTGGGAAGCTGGACTTGCTAAACGTGAAGCCCCCACTCTCATTTTTCATGTTCACTCGGTGCTAAGTTCCAACTCTCTTTTTAAACATCTTTAAGCCTTTATTTAACATTAGTTCATAAAATAGGTTTTAGGGACTTAATCCCTCATATCATATAGCTCAAAGGTTTCTGAGATGAGAATAACCTTTCATCATAGAACCTACATTATGTGAGAATGACCTTTAACATAGCCATACCATATTCATAACATAGTCTAGTTTAGAGTACAATTGAGGAAACCTTTAAAGAGACCCACCTTCACTAGATTATCATAACCTTATTCATTCATTCATGTGTGTGTGTGCATATGTTAGAAAGCCTTTAACATAAACACCTTTATACAACACATATTCATACCTTGCTAATCATACACTTTGTATGCATAATAAGATGTAAGGGTGCGTATAAGAGTTAACCTTTCAATAGACACCATAACACATTATATTCATAGCTATACATGTAGAGTGTGTGTCTGCATATTGGTCCTCATAGTGGCATAATAGCAACAACATTGATATTGATTGCACTTCCCCTCAAGGGATCACAACACATTCACAATGTCCCCAAATCATGAGCAATTCACATATAAAGCCATTAGGGATTTTAGACCACACACCCACACTTCATCATAGGAGACAATGACACATTCAACATTGAATAGGTACTTCTAACATGTATATGATCAAACATTCATATAGGGGTCATATAGGTAGAAGTCATTCCACAATAGTACTTAACATAATATATCATGTAGACCACACCTTATCCCTAACATTATCATTCACATTTTATTCCTCATCATCAACACACTTTAAATATCATGCTAGCATTGAGGATTTCATACTTAACCTTGATACCACAACTTCATAAACATATGCATCATAATCATCAATTCACTTCACATCTATTGCCTTCAAGGCCATGATCTCAACCTGCACCGCCACCATAACTGGACCAAACCACACAACATCAATTCTCATACTATAGACTAGAAGTTAGGTCTACTTACCAATTCTCCAAGCCATGATCACCATGGATCAATCCTCAACAATTCATAATCAATTGACATAGATAGCAATATAAATCAACAATGTAAATCAATAACATGAATATAATCTAAGTACAATTCTATAAACAAAGGGAACATCCCATAACTTTGCACATAAGGCCATAATTCTCAACTTATCAATATACCAACAATTCAACATGAATAAGTAAAGATAATCATAAGAAACATCAATACAATCTAATCTAAACATAATTTCACCAATAGAGATCATATTCACAAAGACCCACATCATAAGCCAATTTTTGAGATTTTGGGGATCATGGGTTCTTCAAGAATTCCATTGAAAATTGTCTTCAAAACCTTAATTCCACATTAACTCATCCATAGAATGATTTAGAAAATCGTTTGAAAAAGGACCCATGTTTAGATTGAAAATTAGGAATTTTGGTCTTTGAATCAGTTTTGAAAATCTTTGATAGAACTCCTTGAATGAGAGGTTATTCAAGAATCAAGAGTTACCATACCTTAATTATTGAAGACCCATGAAATTAAAGAAGAAATAAGTTGAAAACCCATCTTCTAGCTTGACCTTCATCAAGGTCTTCAATGGAGTTTTTGAGAGAATCTATTTTCAGAGGGAAGGGTCAATTTGAAGAATGGAGTCTAATTTAAGGTTTTGGGGTTTTAACCAACTAAAAATACCCTAAAATAGGTAGAATAATCGTTTATAATAATTCCCAAAGTACCCAAAGTACCCCTCACTTAGTTGTACCTTTTAAACAAGTCAAACTTGAGTTTTTTTTTCGCAGATTTTGTCGGGAACCAAGTTCGTAACGCGGAGGTGTTCCCACAAGTTTCTGGAAATTAAATTACGAGACAGTAGAGTCCGCGATGCGGACCAAAATTTTGGCCCTTGATGGAGCAGGTCCACGACGTGGAGCCACTCCCTCCATGCACAACATCAGGCTGCCTTGGCAGCTTGTTTGGCCAAGGGTTGGGGTCCTCCTCGGGGATCCTTAGGGTGTTTCCGGGGAGTTGTACCCGAAAATTTTGACCCTAAACACATTTATTAAGACACTAGGGTTACCTCCACTGATTTTAGACTCCAAACAACACATAAAAACGTGAACAACATACTAGAACACACCAACACGTAAAAGACTAGTTTCCGAACGTCTTGGTCGTCCCTTGACGTTTGACTTCCAAACTCTTTAAACTTGACTAAAACGGCTATTTTTTATTATTTTAACAAGTTATTAATGCATAAAACCCATGTGAGGCTCTACTTTATCCTACTTCATTTTGAGGGTTGTTACAAAGTATGTTTCCTTTTTATCAAGTTCAAGCTTCTGTTATGCTTTAGAATTTCCCTTACATGCTCGTACATTCCATGTACTGAGCCATTTGGCCTACATCCTTTCATGATGCAGATACAGGTATTCAGGATCATTAATAGGCACTTCGTTGATACCACATGCAGTTCGAGTTAGCTATGGTGAGCGTCCTTTCTTTTGGAGTGTTCCACTTGTATTTTCAGTTATATCAGTTGATAGGACTTCGTGGGTCTTGTCTCGACTTCCATCTTTGTCAGTTAGAGGCTATATAGATAGACAACAAAGCTGAATATATTATTTTATTTAGCGTTAATCTTTTGAGTTAAAAATTTGTATTTGAGTTATTGATTTTATTCATTTTAAGCTTTGTATGCTTGAGTTAGTCATCCGCTTGTTCTCATCGAGGATGAGTGTTTTCTTGGGGACCAGCAATGGTTCTCGATTGTCGGCCACGTCCAGGGTGTAAACTCGGGTCGTGACATATTGTAACACCCAAGAATTTTTTTGAACGAACACTTGAACCAACCTTCATTGTGAGTAGCATTTTACCAATAAATTTAAAACTTCTTAAGTATTAAGATCACTCGATATAGAACGTTGAGTTCCAAAACAAATTTAAGAGAATTCATTCCTTAGTTCATTTAAGCTTTGGGTCAACATCAAATGACCATAACTTTTAGCACATGATGATTTAGGAGACCCATAAGATATCAAATGAAAGGACATGGAATCCTCTTTCCAACGCCACCAAGTTTGCTAATTTTTGAGCTTGTATGAGGGAGATATACCCGTTTGGAGTTGGGCTCTCAAAATAAGGAAAGTTACCCGAATATATGAAGGGTATTTTGGTCTTTTCTTTACCCAATCAGATTTAAACATTTTTAGTAAGGATTTCGGAGTCTAAACTGATTTGAATCAGTTTCATTCATATCAATGAGCTTAGGGTTTAGAGATAAGATTCAACAGGAGAAAAAGTATAAAGTTTCAAGAGTTCGTTCAAGAAATTCAAGATTTCACCAAGAACCTAGTTCTTTGAGGTATGTAAACTTCCATAGTGTTGGGTTTGTTCACCACACGCCAATCATGAGTTTCGATTGCGAATCTATCCATAAGTATTGAGAAATTTAATTTCTTGATAAGTGTTCTTTAAGTTTCCTTATCGATTAAGTTTTGATGTAAGAATCTACTTGGGTCAACCTCAAAGGACCATATCTCTTTGAATATAAAGAGTTACATGGCCCGTAACCCATCAAATTGAAGGTATTTGAATATACTTTCCAACGCCACCAATTTCGCATCAATCCAATTTCTAAGTAAAAAATTATGACTATTTTAGTAACCCGATATAGTGCTGTTATGATTTAGCCTACGGGAAAACATTAAAAAGCATCGTTTTTGTCTTTTTACATCCAAGAAAACTCTAAACCAATTTCTTGACTAATAAAGGGCTCAAAATAATCAGATTTTCATCATTTAATCCATCATTCTCCTCTCTCTCAAACCTTAGGGCAAAACCCTAAGGAAAAATCAAAATAGAAGACTCCATTTAAGATTCTTCATGATTCTTCAAGAACCTTGTTCTTCTAGGTATGTAAGGATATCATAGTGTTGGACTAGCTCATTCTCACGCCCTACATCTTCTTTCAAATTAGTAAAAGAGAAATGTAGGATTCTACCCCTAGATTTGAGTATTCTTGAAATAAGTTGATTTGAGTTCTTGAGTTCATGGTTCTTTTAAAAAATTTATTCCTAATTATTGAGTTTCTATATTTTTATTTACATCCTTGAGTTGATTTTTTCATGTCTATAATTCAGCATGAAGACAATTTTGAGTTTAAATTTTGAGAAGGTTTCAAAGCCAACACTTGAGTTTCAAGCTTAGTTTTGAGGAAATAAGTATGAGAATTAGAAGAGTCATATACATGAATTCTATTTTGTTATTTAGATCTCGGAGTCAAGTCATTCATACTCATGAAATCCGTTTAAACTCCATACATTGAGTAGCTTCGAGAGGAGTAGCTTCTTCGAGTTCCATGTCTTTGAGCATTGAGTTCCTAATCATTTTAAGATTATATTCCTACTTATGGGACTACTACATGTTACCCATTAAGCCCTTGAGTTGAGTTGTTCATTCCCATAATTTCGCATCAATCCTATGAGTTGAGCAGTATAGAGATGAGTTGTATCATTCAGTCTTCAGTTCTGAGTACTGAGGTTCTTTACTGTCATTAACATCCCTGAGTTGAGTCGTTCATGTTCATAATTCCACATGAACCCTACGATTTGATTTATAAATTTTAAAAAGCTCTTTAAAGCGAACACTTGTGTTCTTAAACTGAATTTTGAGAAAGCAAAGATGAGTTTTGAGAAAAGAGTTTTCTAAAACATGATTAGTATGACAATCAAGTATGCAATCAATGTATGAGCAGTATGGCACCTAGATATACCATTAATGTTTATGCAGTATCACTTCCCGAGTCATCAATGATCATATTATAATATGATTTTGAAATGTTTTTGAGAAAGAGCAGAGTTGAGTTCATTCTTTAAAATGATAAATGGGAACTAAGTATTCCCAAGAGTAAATGTTTTCACATTTAAGATGAGATAAAACGAAGATTTCCAAAAGAGTTTTGAGCAGTTTGAGTACCATATCTTTTAAGACAAATATTTTTGAGTAATAATTTCAAACCACATAAAAAGTTATGTTTCTAAACATATGAACTAGTATATTTTGGGAGTAGTATTGAATATCGATATGGGGGAGAGTTCAGATAACTCACGGCCACTATAAACCATGTAGCCAACGTGGGTAAAAAGGGTCATACTTTTTAGATAATTCCTTAATGCTTTTTAGCATAGACTAGTGGATCCACATAGTAAGTAGGTCTTATACCCTGGCAAGGTATAGGACAGTTTTGACAGCGTGGCCGAGACGTTGTATCATCTCATAGCTCTAGTAAGAGATGATATTTACAAGGACGGGAAGCGGTATCGAACAACAAGATCTGGAAGCGAAGCACCCTCTGAAAAACTTCTATCTGACAGGAGGAAGTACTCAACTAGTGAATGAAAGGAAAGATGACTCCCACGCAAAGTCAACTTATTCAAGAGTCCTCTTTAATTCAGGTAACTAATTAAGTGCATCTATCTACCAGCCAAGACAGGTTAGAAGGGTAATCTATGCTAGGAGTGCCCCTTACCTTAAATCTTAGGTAGCTCACTGAAGGAAGCGTGAAAGTAAGCAAGTAAAGTCCCAACCAGAAATCAATAGCCCGCAAGAAATAGAAAGGAGAAAGCCCATCTCAATTAGGCCTTGCTCTAGCTTCTTTAGGAGTTATTACTTCTTTCGTAGCTCAACACATGTACTCTTTACCTGCTTATGCATTCATAGCACAAGACTTAACTACTCAAACTGCATTATATACCCACCACCAATATATCGCAGAATTTATCATGATAGGAGCTTTTGCTCGTGGAGCTATATTTTTCATTAGAGATTACAATCCGGAGCAAAATGAAGATAATGTATTGGCAAGAATGTTAGATCATAAAGAAGCTATCATATCTCATTTAAGTTGGGCCTTCCTTTTTGCTGGGATTCCATACCCTGCACATTATGTTCATAATGATGTCATGCTTGCCTTTGGCACTTCGGAGAAGGAAATCTTGATTGAACCTATATTTGCTCAATGTTTACTATCCGCTCATGGTAAAACTTCATATGGGTTCGATGTACTTTTATCTTCAACGACTGGCCCAGCATTAAATGCGGGTCGAAGTATCTGGTTGTTGAGTTGGTTAAATGTTGTTAATGAAATAGTAATTCATTAATCTTAACAATAGGTCCTGCAGACTTTTTGGTTCATCATGCTATTGCCCTTGGTTTACATACAACTACATTGATCTTAGTAAAAGGTGCTTTAGATGCACGTGGTTCCAAGTTAATGCCAGTCAGAAAGGATTTCGGTTAGAGTTTTCCATGCGATGACTAGGACGAGGTGGTACTTGTGATATTTCGGCATGGGACGCATTTTATTTGGCAGTTTTTTGGATGTTGAATACTACTGAATGGGTTACTTTTTATTGGCATTGGAAGCACATCACATTATGGCAAGGTAATGTTTCACAGTTTAATGAATCTTCCACTTATTTGATGGGCTGGTTAAGGGATTATTTATGGTTAAACTCTTCACAACTTATCAATGGATATAACCCTTTTCGTATGAATAGTTTATCGGTTTGGGCATGGATGTTCTTATTTGAATATCTTGTTTGGGCTACTAGATTTATGTTCTTAATTTCTTGGCGTGGATATTGGCAGGAATTGATTGAAACTTTAGCATGGGATCACTAACGCACACCTTTGGCTAATTTTGTTCTATGGAGAGATAAACCAGTGGCCCTTTCTACTGTACAAGCAAGATTGGTTGGATTAGCTCACTTTTCTGTAGGTTATATATTCACTTATACGGCTTTCTTGATTTCCTCTACGTCGGGCAAATTTGGTTAATTAATATGTGTATTCGCGATAATCTCATTTCTTTTGACAGAGAAGGGGATCCATCTTTTTCTGTTTCTACATCTAGGATTCGACTTGTATCATGGATACTAATAGGAATTCAACCATTTTGGCAAGGAAAAGTTTGATTCAGAGGGAGAAGAAGAGGCAAAAATTGAAACAGAAATATCATTCGATTCGTTGATCCTCAAAAAAACAAATAAGCAAGGTTCCGTCATTGAGTGACAAATGGGAAATATATGGAAAGTTACAATCCCTACAACGGAATAGTGCACCTACACGCCTTCATCGACGTTGTTTTTTGAACGGAAGGTTGAGATCTAACTATCGAGACTTTGGCCTAACCGAACACATACTTCGTGAAATGGTTCATGCATATTTGTTGCCAGGAGCAACAACATCAAGTTGGTAAGGATTAACGCTTCATTTCTATTTCTATGGTCGATGATCATAGATGCCCCTTTACCATTCTATATAAATGGGCTATTCTATTTCTACAGATAGGGTGGAGGGGCGCATTTAATCCTTGTTTATCTATTAGTTTTCAGTTCTTATCTTTGGCGTGGGGTAAAGCAGCTTGGTAGCTCGCAAGGCTCATAACCTTGAGGTCACGGGTGCAAATCCTATCTTCGCAATATCTTATTCTGGTGAGTAGTAATTAATTCCCGCCTTTCGCTTTTTGGGGGTGGAAGGCAAAAGAAAACGTATGGGAGGGATAGAATCACTACCCTATCACGGCCAACTATACCAACTCCTTAATTTAAGGATATATTTAATGCTATTTATGAAATTCAATAATAAAAATAAATTGTAAAAAATTACTTTATCTTGGATCTTGGGCGGATAGCGGGAATCGAACGCGCATCTTCTCCTGGCGAAGAGAAATTTTACCATTCGACCATCTCCGCATTTTTTTGTTATTCATACAAAATATGTACCCACATATATGATATATAACCGGATCTTATTTGTGCAGTGCTAGGACACATATTCTCTTCGGAACGATTCCAATATTTTGTTAATTATATTCTTTTTATTCAAGAAGTTTGACCCCCCTCTAATTTTTTTGTTTTCTTTATTTGATTTGCATTTTCTTTGGGGACTTAGATTCAAATTTAATGTGTCTCACAACCGAGAAAAATTAGGGGGGTCATTTTGGTTTTGGGTCTGCGACGACTAGGTTCAAGAGATGAGAGAATTAAGGATACCCACCAGAAAGACTAATCCAATCCATAAGGATGTACCAGAAAATACAACATTTTTGTTACTTGACCAGCCATCAGGAGAAGCAAATACAACAGGTACGCTAATCAATAAGATTAATGAAGTAGCAATTAATGTAAAAACAACCAATTGAAAAGAAAGAGTCATGCTTTTAATCATCCAAGCTACCAACAAATGAACTATATACCATTTGATCCCTCTATCAGCCAAAAAATATTAATTGTGATAAAATATGTCATTGAGGGATTTTACTTTATCATGAATCGATTGATTCTATATGACTTATTACTACTCCCCCATTCACACTTTATTCGTACATAGAGTGGGGTGGGGGGAAATGGAATATTCTTTTTTATTTCACAAATGGACATGCTAGATCATATATCTATATACGGATAGATAGATCGACTGGTGGATTCGCACTTGAGATCTTTGTACAGATAGTAGGGGTATCCACCCCTATAGCAATGTTCTATTCGGAGGAATAAAATAAAAATAGTCTTTCGGAGAGATGGTTGAGTGGTTGATAGCCTCGGTCTTGAAAACCGGTATAGTTTTGAACAAAGAACTAGCGAGGGTTCGAAACCCTCTCTCTCATTTTTTGCTAATTGAATAGATTTTTTTCTTTAGTGGTTTTGCCCAATCTGCTATCCGAAAGAAAAGGGAATGGTTCGGCTATCCCACCTAGCCAAGCTAGAAAAATAGATTAGATATAAATTAGATAAAATAAATGAGTTGAAAAAAAAGAGGAATACTTAAGCTGATTCGAAGATGTATGATTGAATCAAAGTAATTTGTACTTCATTCAAGAATTGGATCTCCTATCTCATATCAATTAAGAGGGGTCATGGAAAGAACAGGTTCAAAGTCACGATCAATTCCTTTTCCAAATCCTGATGCAGCTGCATGAGCCCTTCCTGCGTGCCACAAATGACCTACAAAGAAGATGAATCGTAGAACAAAATGAGAGGTAGCTAACCAAATTCTAGGAGAGACAAAATTGACTGCATTGATCTCGGTAGCTAGACCACCCAGGTAATATAAAGAACCTAAAGGAACGTGAGTTATATATTCTGCGGAACACCGTTCCTGCCAAGGTTGTATGTCTTTTTTCAACCTACTCAAGTCTAACCCATTTGGACCCCTTAGAAGCTCTAACCATGGAGCGTGCAGATCCCAAAAATGCATAGTTTCTCCTCCAAAAATGACTTCTCCGATTGGGATCGCATTAGATATTTACCTAAACCAGTAGGTCCTTGAGCGGATCCCATGTTAGCCCCAAGACGTTGGTCTCTAACTAGAAAGGTAATTGCTTGAGCTTGAGAAGCTTCTGGTCCAGTAGGCCCATAAAATTCACTAGGATAAGCGGTATTATTGAACCAGACAAAACAACAAGCAATGAAACCAAAGACGGCTAAATCCCCTAAACTATAAGATAAGTAAGCCTCCAGACCATACAATTGCGCGTTGAGCTCATGCAAAGGGTTTGGTTAAGATATGCCAAATTCCACCAAGTTTACAAATGGAACCTAACCATATATGTCCTCCGATTATATCTTCTAAATCGTCCACACTAACAATCCACCCTTCTCCTCCAAAAGGGGATTTTAGTAAACAATCAAATATGATACTCAAGCTAAGGGTCAAGTTGGTAATTTTTCTTACATCTCCCCCTCCCGGAGCCCAGGTATCATAAACGCCCCCAAAATAAAGAGCCTTGAATACTAGAAGAAAAGCACCTATACCTAACAAGATTAAGTGAATACCTAAAATTGTGGTCATTTTATTTTGATCTTTCCAGACATAACCAAAGAAGGGAAAAGATTATTCAAGTGTCTCAGGTCCCAGAAATGCATGATAAATGTCGCCAAAGCCTAATACTGCAGAAGAAATTAAATGAAGCACTCCAGATACAAAGTATGGAAATGTGTCTATAACTTCGCCCCCAGGACCTACCCCCCAACCTAGAGTAGCTAGGTGGGGAAGTAAAATCAATCCTTGTTCATACATAGGCTTCTCGGGTACGAAATGGGCCACTTCAAATAGGTTCATTGCTCCGGCCCAGAATACGATTAATCCAGCATGGGCTACATGAGCCCCTAGTAGTTTAGTAGATAGATTGATAAGTCGGGCATTCCCGGCCCACCAAGCGAAACCTGTGGTTTCTTGGTCATGACAAACTAAGACTAAAGTTCCATTAAAGAGCGTTTCCACGTGGTAGAAGCTCCTTAGGGAATATAAGGTTTTCATGAAGCTGATCTTGAGCCGCCATCCAAGCGCGAATACCTTCATTTAAGAGAATATTTTTTGTGTAGAAAGTCTCAAATTCAGGATCTTCCGTTGCGCGAATTTCTCGAGAAACGAAGTTGTAGGCACGTAGGTTCAAAGCTAGACCGATTACTCCAAGAGCACTCATCCATATATCGGTTACTGGTACAAATAACATAAAGAAATGTAACCAACGTTTATTGGAAAAAGTAACCCCAAAGATTTGGGACCAAAAGCAGTAAGCGGTGACTATTGAATAAGTTTCTTCGGCTTGAGTTGGGTTAAAACCACGGAATGTATTTGCACCATCACCGTCTTCAAATAAAGT
The DNA here is from genome assembly GCA_036250405.1 of Solanum raphanifolium. Taxonomy (NCBI): domain Eukaryota; kingdom Viridiplantae; phylum Streptophyta; class Magnoliopsida; order Solanales; family Solanaceae; genus Solanum; species Solanum raphanifolium. The sequence continues at coordinate 116,698 of JAJOOE010001061.1, forward strand.
ATTTTCTACGGTAGCACCATGAATGGCGCATAGCAAAGTAGCGCCCAATACACCGGCAACTCCCATCATATGAAAGAGGTTCAAGGTCCAATTATAAAACCCTTGAAAAAATAGGATGAATCGAAATATAACTGCTACACCAAAAGTAGGTGCAAAGAACCAATTGAGAATGCAATTGCATTATAAAGTCTCAATTGAACAGATCGAGCAAGCTCGAATTGATGTAACATGAAACCTAATAGGCCAAAAGCTCCATGGAAAGCAACAAAACTCCACAGACCCCCCAATTGACACCCACGAGTAAAATCTCCCTGTGCTTCAGGACCCCATAGTAACAATAACGAATGTGCTAAACTATTAGCAGGAGTAGAAACTGCGGCAGTTAAGAACATGCAGCCTTCCAAATAAGAACTGGCCAATCCATGGGTATACCATGAAGTTACAAAGGTTGTACCTGTGAACCAACCCCCTACAGCGAAATAGGCACAAGAAAAAACCAATAGACTGGACCAGCCTACAAAAACAAAACGGTCCCTCCGTAACTAGTCATCCATAATATCAAATAAATCATTTTCGTCTTCGGTAAACTTACCAATGACTATAGTCATAGTGATCCTCCTATTCAACTACTTCGACCATTTTCGAGCACCTCATATCTTCTTCGGGGCGTCCTAAGATCTAATCATTTTTGTCTGATTTCTCTTGCACTGCCCTTCCCAATGGATTTCAAAGATAAAAATCCTTTATTGATTAGCCCATAAACTGACCTAGGTAAATCCATGAACTCCATTGGATTATTCCTTCTGACTAAGCATATGAACCATGAATTGTCTTAATAAGATAATTCAATCAATCCCTTGTTTTGAAATAACTCTTCAAGGACCAAACGGTCCCTTTCCTTCATACTTCATATAAATAAATCGAAAACCCCAGAGTATATCTTTCCACGGATCGAAGGAAAAGAGACAATTCGATCGAATATTGATTTTTAGATTCTTTTATCTGTTAGAAAAAGAGATAATCTACTATTTTTCCTTTTAGAAAATTTAAAATTCAATAAATAAATAAATAGGATACTGGAAATGAAAGTCTCTTTCTCGGATCTATTATTCATCACACTGGTGGAACAAAACAAAAATACCGGATGCAACGATATTGAAATATTTGGTACATGAGGCCATGATCTGATAGATATACATCGAAATCAATCTACAATCTACTTAATAAAATTAATATTTAATATAGATGAAATTAATCTTTGATCTAGAATCAAAGAAAAATAATAAATAGCTCTTATGGTGTGCCTTGGAAGAAAGGTTTCTCTATAGAGGAAAGGAATAACAAATTATTCCGATAATTTTTCCTATAGAAAATCTAGTAACAAGAAGATTTAATCGGAAATATCGACAAATTTTTGTGGAGTCCAAAACAATAAAATGAAATTAAAAAAATCGACAGCTCCAATTTCATCTCTATCAAATTTTAATATCAGAATAGCGGATATAGTCATGATTCAATAGGTCAGGTCCACTTACTTTTTCTTTTGTTGATTTCTAACCTTTCGAATCGATTTGGTTGGTATAATGGAAAATAAGAATATTCGGTGATTCAAGAAGTGACTTTTCATATTCCTAAATTCATACTAATGAAAATTGACTAAACAAATGTTCAAATTTATAACTGAGTAAAATGATAATGTATTATCCAGTTAGTTCCTTTTTTTATTACAAATAAAAAGAAAATTCTCCCATCAAATATGAATACTAGATTAGGGTTTTACAAAGCCCCTTATCGGATTTGAACCGATGACTTCCGCCTTACCATGGCATTACTCTACTACTGAGTTAAAAGGGCCTTTTTTATTTAATTGAGTACTATACTTTTTTGAGGCGCGCATACACAAAAGGAATTCCTTTCTTGACCAATACAAAATTGAATATAAGAAAATACTTTGCTGAAAAAACAAAAAAAAACAATTTATATTTCTGGCTACGGATTTATGGAACCTGACTTACTAGTTTGAAGTTGCAAAATAGATTTCATGTAAATTGCACACTCTGCCTTTGGTATAGGTGTCCCGGGGCAAATAATCTACGAAGAAAGGAGGGGGAAGGACAGATCAACCAAAGATCCTACTCATCTTAGAAAGGCGAATGAATCATTTTTCCTATTTTTCATTTTGTTTTAAGGCCCCATCGACGAAAGAACAAATCGGAAAATAGTAAATTTGATGAATATTCATTTTATACGGTCTCATCTTTATCACACTTCTTTGTCTTTCAAGTCAAAAATAGTTTCATCTAAACTCCTTTCTTTTTCCATTTAGCTTTTATTGTTTGTTTGTGTTTGTAACTATGTGACCACTGGAAGTGGAAAAGCTATTTGATGAGACTTCATCAGATGATTGTACTAGAAGAAACTAGATAGATTAGAGAGAAAAAAAGAACAGATAATAAAAGATGATAAATAAATAAAGGAATTTTGGGTTAGGTCAACAATCCAAGTTTGGGGCAGTATGGATAAAAGAACTTCCTATGTTATACTATTCAATTCTCAACGACGAATTTATTTGATAGTTCAGATATTGTTATTCATGATATTGATCTGATTCAAGATCATCGAGAGGTAATATTCATTCATTGAATTTACAAGCGAAAGATTTATCATCTCTATGGGATTAAATCCCGAGTTATTTCGATGTAAAAAACCGATGAGATTATTGAAGTAAATATTCTTGCATTTATTGCTACTACACTATTTATTCTAGTTCCTACCGCTTTTCTACTTATCATATATGTAAAAATAGTCAGTAAAAACGATTAATTATTAACTAATTTGAATGAAACTTTACTTCTGAGTTCTTAGCCAAAATTGACGAAATAAAATGAAAAAGATTCCAATTTCATGTCTTAAATGAAATGAGTGGACTAGAATCGGCAGTATTCTAATAGATAGATAGTATGGTAGAAAGAAATAGATGAATCTTTCTACCATACTATTTATTAGTTAGATTATTGTTATAAAGCTGCCCCCTGGAATAAAATAAAGCTAGAGGTTGCATTTGATATGGATCTATCTATCAATCTACAATATTATCTTGATATAAGTGAATATCAATTCCATGTATGGTATTGACATAGCATCCAATTCCATTTATTTGTTATATCTATTTGTTCTGATCAATCTAAATTACTCCTATGTCTTTTACTTTGAATTACTATATTTTTTATTTCCAATATGAATCTCGGTATCTATTGAGAGAATCAAATCAATGAAGCGAAAGCAATAGATATAGGCATATTCAAAAAATCACGTAGTAATATTTTTTTTTTAACATTCCCAAGAAGTAAACCATTAACAGTAGTTCCACAGGCGTCGAAAAGGAAGAGTAAACCTCACTGATGTTTAACGCCTGAATCATGATATGAAATAAGTCAATAAAGTCTAAATCCAATTTCAAAAATTCGAAAGCAGTATATGTGCAATATGCGACTCACCTGACGATCTTATTCTAAATAGTATCTCGTTAGACAACCACTATGTTTATATCCTTTCTTTCTCATACAAAGTGCGTATACACTTAACAAAACCACTTCTTCTTTGAACATTAAAGAGAGAAACGAATAAAAAAAGGATCCGACCCTCCTCAGTATCACCTAGGAAGAGGCCATTAATTGGAATAGAAAATTTAGTAAGAATTAGGTTCGAATAAATTTCCTGGGATCCTTTTCCTTTCGAACTACAAACATGGGAATAGTTGAAATAGCACTTTGATTGAAAGAGGATGATTCCTATAATACATTACTCCAATCGAGTCCAATGGAATTTCAAAATGAAAATATTTTTATGTTTTTCCAAACGTGTTGCAGAACCATCTATGCATTGAACCTGTTACGTAATTGTACAGTAAAAGTGTGTATATCATTAATTGTGGTGCTGATTGTGTTTGTGGGTGTGGTCGATTGGATCGGGTGTCACGTTCTAACATATTATTACATCGGGTGTCACATTCCAACACATTATTAGATCGGGTGTCACATTCCAACACACTAACAGTTTGAGTGTGGGTTCCATAAGAGAACCATCATTGAAGGTAAAATTCCAAACACATTAATAAATATATTTTATGGCTTTCATAAGTGCACATTTATATTTTATGTGTAAGTTATTAGTATTTACTTACATACTCCCGATCGACTTTGTTTAATGAGATAATATTTATTTTATGACTTCGCATTGTCTTGAAAGCACTATTTTATTACTCTTACAAACATTATTTTTATGAATTGCATTCTATAATACTTCCAATTTATTTTATGTTCACTAAAATAATATTGATGTATTTTTTATTTGGTAGGATTGTGTTTGTGCGGTTGATGGAACATATAAAGAAGGGGAGGCTCCTAAAGTGGTTCAATAGGCATATCGTAATCGCAAAGGAAGAACATCACAAAATGTCTTATTTGCTTGTGATTTTGATATGCGATTTACCTTTGTTGCTGCTGGTTGGGAAGGTACTGCACATGACATTAAAGTACTTGAGAATGAACTTGTTGAACCAACGTCACAATTTCCATTTCCGCCACATTGTAACTTTAAATTACATCCGAAGTATATATATTATTTATTTACACAAAGCTGTCTCATTTACGTCACAAATGCTTTTAGTAATTCTTTATAAAATATTTGTTGGTAGATAAATTTCATATTGTTGATGTTGGTTTCGAAACACAAAAGGATTTTTAGCTCCATACAAAGGACTACGCTATCATTTGCAATATTACGGAGGAATTGAAAGAGAGACTCAAAATGCCAAAGAACTGTTTAATTATAGATATTCATCTCAGCGTAATGTGATTGAACGGACTTTTGGAGCTTGGAAAAATAGATTTAGAATACTGAAACAAGACATGCACCATTATGATATTGCTACACAAGTGAAAATTGTCAAATCTTGTGCAGTGTTACATAATTATTTGCGACAATACCAAAAGGCTGGTGAAATATTTATGGTCTATGAGCATGAAAATATAGTTGCGGATGAGTAACAATGTTGATCGTCTTCTCAGTCATATGATCGAGAAATACAAGTTCAATGTGAGGAAATTGTCCGTACTATGTGGGAGATTCATATTTAAGACTAGTACACTACAATTTCTGTTTAATTTTTTTTATTGAATTAAAGATTGATGAATTAAAGTTAGATGAAACAGTTACTTAAGGGGAGAACAAATAGCTTTGTGAAAATTTATTATGCGATTTTATAAAGTTTTGTTTATTTGGTAAGATTGAATAAACAATTGGGGCAATTTTAATAGTTTTACAACTTATGAGATTCTTATGTTTATGAGAAAATATACAACACAAAAATTTCATATCGCACGTCCAAACAAACCTTCAATTTCATCTCATAATTCCATATCATGATATCATATCGAATGGCGAAACAGGCCCTAAGAATTGATCTGTACATTGGAGAATTCTTGTTTATTTAAATTAATAATAATAGTCAAAGGCACATCTGAAATATCATGTTTTTGAATTATTTTTTTCTCAAAACTATCATGCGTTTACTTTTCCTACTTTAAGAACCACCAGTTATTTATCAAAACACTTCTGAATTATAAGTTGTTTCTTATTGCTACATGAATAATCACCATAACTGACCCAAAACAGACCCAAATGAAAAGAGGGATAGTTTTTTTTCAGTTTAGTGTGGGTGGGGAGGGTTAGACAATGGGTGAGACAATCTCTTAAAGTTGTATGGTATTTTTCCCATTTGTTTTTTAAGAAATTAGTTTTGAGATTTATTAATTCAATATATATCGATTTGTTAATGTAAATAGAAAATATACACCATTTGTTCAACAATGAAGGTATAATATATATGCACCTTTATTAGACGTGGAGGGTACACATATATGCGTAACATGTCATAACTAGTGATTAAATTTGGAAACTGAGAAAGTTTCTCAGTCCCTCCAAAACTGAAGAAACCAAAAACACTTCAATAACTCATTCATTAGAAGTGAGTAAATCCAAAAATGCATAAAACATGTAATGCCAATAAACTAATAAGCACATCCATTCAAGCAATGCTACTGTTCTAAAATAAATGTTACAATAAGGCAGAACAAAGAGTTATAATAATACAACAACCTTTCTTGCTTGCTTTTCAATTGAAACTTCTAAGCAAAATATCGAGATCTGATTAAATCTATGTAGACAATTTCTTCTTCAGGTGATGCACACAAAATTGTGCATATTTATTAAATGGAGATTTTTGTTGATTTCAATAATAATGCACCTTTATTTCTTATCCAGATAGTCTGGGGATTTTCATTTCCCTTGTTCTTTCATTGATTTGACAGTATGAATAGTAATCCCATTAAGATAGTTTGAAGATTCCTTAAATAATATTATTTGTTATTTTCTACAAGTGTTGGGTGGTTTATAATGTATCCTAAGTGAAGAAAGCATTGTTGTTGTTTATCCTCAATGTTGTTCATCTAGAAAGTTGTTTTAAGATTGACAACTTCATATATTTCCTCTCGATAAATGGCATTTAACTTCTTTTGCTTCACCTTCCATATACAAATAGATACAGATTGTGCATCAATGCCATTCATCGAGAGGAAACATATGAGATTATCAATCTCAAGATAGCTTTCTAAATCAACAACATCAAGGATAAACTTAGTAATGGGACCTTTATGAAGGGTAAAAATTTGGTAGATGTTCTTCCTATATTTGACTATAGGTTTTAGTCAATTCCTTCTTGTTTCCTAAAGAGATCCATCAAGAATAAAAATTGTAAATACACTGGTGAATACCTCCATTTCTTTGATAAGATGTTGTCCTCATAACTTCTTTAAAAGGCAAACACATCAGATGTCAAAAATTATATTATTAGAATTTTTTATAAATATGCCAGTCATCAATCTTCGATAACAATTTCTTCTCAAATAAGACATTATAAGCCACCAAACACCTTTATAAAATAAGAAACAAAGCAAGGTTAAAAATCTCCAAACTACATGGAGAATATTGAAATACTCTAAAAACTTGTCACGACCCATACCGTCGTGATTGACACTAACACCAACCCTCCGGTGGGAGAACCATTAATACTAATTAGCTAATTCAAGAACTATACATTTATAGATATGGATGCAGGTTTAAATGCAGAATAAAGTAGAGTTCCCATAAAATCCAAAAACCTAACAACGACTATTGAAACATTGCGGAAATATTCCCTAGAAACTGAAAGTCAATGTACCAAAACTGTAACAACAAGGAACCATAAGTCTAAATAAAAGGGTCACAACAGTGAAAGCTTAAACAACTGATCATCTATAGTACTATTCTAAGTCCGAATAAGAGGGACTGAGCAAAAAGAGAACTCATGGCAGCCTGAAGAACCGTCTCACCCTTGAATTCGATTGATCATTGATCTCCTAAACGAGGTCTTTTAGTAGCCGCCTGAAGATGTCATGTACTCAACAAAGAAAGAGAAAGTGCAGTATCAATACACAATCATAGTGTACTGGTAGGATCACGCGGCTTTCCCAGTAAGAGAAATATATACTACAGTTACAACATAGTAAACATGCATATATAGAATATAACACATATATCGATTATCAATCATGAAAAACTTACAATTCCACATTTTGTTTAACCAGTAATCATGACAATTCAATGGTCCTCTCATGGAACCCATACCCAAATTGTTACTGCACCGAAACGTGGTACCCGATCCACGCTAGTGTGTCGAATCGTGACACCCATTCCAATACGTATGTTGGTACGTGACATCCGATCCCAGTTAGTGTGTTGGAACGTAACATTCGATCCATTCAAAAATCCACAATCATAATCACAATTTACATTCTCATAATCATACAATCAAGTGTTGATTCATGTCATACAATCATTCACTCATACTCATTTGCATTAGATGTGATCAATAGTGCAAAATTCATATTCATACATGCATTACAATGAAGCAATTGCTAGGATACATCACACAAACAAGAAATCAAACCATCACCTACCTCAAAAACAAACTTGAATCCTCCTAAGATGCTTGATTCTTCCCTTTTCGGATTCTTTCCGTTTGTTCTAGGTCTACAAACAATCAATTCAATACGGGGATCAATAATTGAGGTATAATTTACCCGGATTATGACAAACCCAAAACCCAAGACCCAACTCATGATCCTAAGGTGTAGCTAGGGCTTTTTCCCACCATCTAATTCATTTCAATAACCCTCCCCCAATAATATATAACCAAGATTCTACTTTCTACGGATCAAAAGATGGATTGGGGAAGTGAAAACCTTACCTTTAGCATCAGAAGTCATAGGAAACTGTCAAGAAATTACCTAGGGCTGTTTTCTAGCTCTCAAGAATGAAACTTGCAAAAAAATAACTTCTTCGGGGTTTATTTCTGACATAAGTCGCGGCTGTCCCGCTATTGCAGCCTTCATCCCATCACAGTTGCTTGCATGGAAACAGTGTGTCGAATTAAGAGTTTCAAACCCCCATTTCAGAACACACCTTCATATCATGACACTCAGAAACTACCCGTTCATGCTAAGATTAGTTTCGGGTGTTCTTCTCACCCGAATTTGATTTCGTAAAGTCGTACAGGTTCCTTAACATCTTAGCTATCTACTCATGAAATAAAATTCATTATTAGGTCTCTCATTTGTTCACAGATCTTCCTAGACCTTACTGACTCCGATTTCATCTAAATCTGGACTAGGCTAGGAGCTCCCAAGAAACTACGAAAAAGTTTTCTGATCCAAATTCTTTCCTCGATGGTTTTTCTATAACGATAGGAATATGCCATTACAATAGATACCAATTTACCCATCACTCGTCCCCGAGTGATAAACTAGGAAAAATGGGCTAAAGTAAGGGTAGAGTAGTACCTGAATCAACGAACAACTGGGATACTTGTCTCACATGTCCTTCTTGGTTTCCGAAGTATCTTCCTCAACTGAATGATGCTTCCATTGAAGTCTCACCGACTTAATCTCTTTGGTCCTCAGCTTCCGGACATCTCGATCAAGAATTGCAATCGGTTCCTCCTCATACTGGAGGTCTTTGTCTAACAACAATGAATCCCATTTTATGATGTAATCTCCGTCACCATGATACCTCTTCAACATGGACACATGAAATATCGGATGGACTCCCGATATATTAGGAGGTAAAGCTAATTTATAGGCCACTGGCCCTACGTAGTCAAGAATTTTAAATGGTCCAATGTATCGAGGACTAAGCCTGCCCTTCTTGCCAAATCTCATCACCCCTTTCATGTGTTACACCTTAAGAAGAACTTTCTCTCCTCTCTGAAATGCCATGTCTCTTACCTTATGATCTGCATACTTTTTCTGTTTACTCTGGGCTGCTAAAAGCTTAGCTTGGATGCTTCTAACTTTATCTTGACCATCCTTCACCAATAAACCCCCAAATGTTTCATATCTCCACTCAAACCATCATATGCGTGATATACATCCCCTCCCATATAGTTCTTCAAGTGGTTCCATGTCAATGCTAGAGTGGTAACTGTTATTATATGACAACTCACACAAAGGTAGAAACTTATCCCAATGTTCTTCAAAGTCAATCACATATGCCCTTAACATGTCCTCTAACACTTGGATAGTTCTCTCCGATTGCCCGTCCGTCTGCGGATGAAAAGTTGTACTAAAAGTAAGTCGTGTGACCAATTCATCATGTAATTTCCTCCAAAACTTGGATGTGAACCGCGTATAACGGTCTGAGATGATAAAAAGGGGCATCCGGTGCAGCCTTACTATCTCTTTTACATACACCTTAGCCAATTGTTGCTCATTATAGTCTACTGTGAGTGGAATGAAATGGGTTGACTTAGTCAATCTGTCAACCACTACCCAAATAGAATCAAACTTCCGCAACGTCTTGGGCAGACCTACTACGAAATCCATCGTTATCCTTTCCCACTTTCATTCCAGAATTGGCATTCTCTTAAGCAAACCTACAGACCTTTGATATTCATATTTTACTTGTGAGCAATTTTGACACTTAGCCACAAACTCCGCTATATCTTTCTTCATGGCCGGCCACCAATATAGTCTCTTCAAGTCTCAGTACATCTAGGTCACACCCGGATGAATAGAATACTGCGAACCATGAGATTCCGTCAATAAATTTTGAATCAAGTCATCAACTCGAGGAACAAAAATCATTCCTTTAAAACTGAATACACATCCCGCATCTAGAGTCGCATCTTGTGCCTTACCAGACACAATCTCTTTCTAAGCTCCTTCAAAATCTCATCCTCAAATTGTTTGGCCTTGATTTCCTCAATGAACGTGGCCCTTACCTCAATGCTAGCTAACACACCACCTTTTTCTGAGATGCCCAACTGCATGAACTTAGATTCAAAGGTTTGAATTTTCTTGGCCAAGGGTCGCTTGGATAAACTCAAGTAAGCTAGACTACCCATACTCACCGCCTTCCGACATAGCGCGTGTACCAGTACATTAGCCTTACCCGGATGATATTGGATGGTCACATCATAATCTTTTACTAACTCCATCCACCTTTGCTGTCTCAAATTCATATCCTTTTGAGTGAATACATGGTGTAGACTATGATGACCAATAAAAACCTCACACTTGAAACCATGGAGGTAATGCCGCTAGATCTTAAGAGCAAGCACAACCGCTGCCAACTCTAAATCATGTGTTGGGTAATTCCTCTCATGCACCTTCAACTACGGCGATGCAAAATCTATAACATTCTTATCCTACCTTAATACAACACCCAAACCCGAATGTGAAGCATCACAATAAACAATAAAATCTTTACCTTCCACCGGTAGTGCTAGAATAGGTGTTGTGGTCAAACGAGTCTTGAGCTTTTGAAAGCTCTCATCACATTTTTCGGTCAATTCTACGACACATCCTTTTTGGCCAACCTTGTCAGATGTTTGGCAATAGAAGCAAAGATCTTCAAAAATCGACGATAGTAGCTAGCGAGTCCCACAAAACTCCTAACCTCAGACACAGAGCTAGGTTGAACCCAATTCTTAATCGATTCAATTTTTTGGGGATCTACCATTATCCCTTCCCTTGAAACTACATGCCCCAAAAAAGGCAACCGAAGTCAACCAATATTCACACTTATAAAATTTCACATACAACTTTTGTTTCCCAAGAACACCCAGAACAATACGAAGATGGTCGACATGCTCTTCCTCACTTTTTGAATAGACCAAAATGTCATCATTAATTACTATCACAAATAAATCAAGGAATGGTTTGAACACGCCATTCTTCATACTCATGAAAGTTGCAGGCGCATTTGTCAACCCAAACGACATAACTAGAAACTCATAGTGTCCATATCGGGCCTTAAAGGCCATCTTCGGTACATCCTCAGGCCTAATCTTTAACTGATGATAACTAGACCTTATATCAATCTTAGAGAAAACTGATGCACCTTGCAACTGGTCAAAAAAATTATCTATTCGAGGCAATGGGTACTTAATTTGAATAGTGACTATTCAATTGTCAGTATTCTATGCACATCATCATACTACCGTCTTTTTTCTTAACAAACAAGACAGGAGCACCCCACGGGGAAGCACTAGGACAGATAAAATCTTTATCAAGACGTTCTTGAATTTCAGCCTTAAGCTCTCTCAATTCTAATGGGGGGCCATATGATACAGAGGGATGGAAATAGGGCATGTACCAGGTTCCAAATCAACGCAAAAATCTATATCTCTATTCGGAAGCATACTAGGCAAATCAATAGGAAACACTTCTCTAAATTCTAACACCACCAGAATAGACTCAATAAAGGGAGACTCAAACTCAACATCCCGAATATGAGCCAAATATGCCAAACAACCCTGGCCCACCAATTTCCTAGCCTGAATGGAGGATATGATTTTAGCTTTATTAGGCTTGTAAACCCCCTCCCACTCTAAATTTTCCCTACCCAAAATTTCTAGAGTCACACACTTAGTATTACAATTAAGCACATCATAATAGGGGGACAACCAAGTAATGCCTAAGATTATATCAAAGTCCATCATATCCAATATAACCAAATCATCCTAAATTTGAAAACTCATAAACATAATAGAACAAGCACGATAATAATGGGTGACTATAATAGACTTTCCCACTGAGATAGAAACATGGATAGGGGCATCAAGTATATCACAAAGCATATCAAATCCCAAGGAAAACTGAACGGACACATAAGAATAAGTAGTACCCAGATCAAATAAAAGATTAGCCATCCGATAACAGAAAAGAATGGTACATGTGATCATTGCATCAGAAGACTCTGCCTTGGTCTTTCTTGGGAAGGAGTAACACTGAGCCATGTCATCTTGACGGGCGACTTCCCTGCCTAGCTGCGCCGTACCTCTGCCTACGTTACCATTTCCCCGACCTCCACGGCCTCGCTGCTTTCCTCTTTTCCCACCTTGTCGACATCCTCGACCATTATTACCATTTCCCATGTGTACCACTACTCTAGTCTGATGTTGTGCGGGGTCCAACATGTGTGGGTGGGGACAATCTCTCCTCATATGCCCAGGTTCTCCACAATTATAACAAGTGCATTAAAAAGATGGCTTGCTGCCCGCCGAAGGTGCGGCTCCCTGGCTATCCTGAATCAAATTCTGAGGTGGAGTTCTTGAGTAATTACCTGTACAAGCTGGCTTATCAGACTAAATTGGTCGTGCTGCAAGGGACAGCCTCCCAGAACCTTTGGAGTAGGAACCATGAATGTTACCTGTGCTCTTAGTTTTCTTAGCCAATGCCTTAGCCTTCCCATCGCGCCTCACTCCTTCCACTTTCTTCACAAAATCCGTTACCTCATTAAAACTATTCCCTGCAGAAGCCATGTTCATAAACAATACTTGTAACTCAAAATTCAATCCCTTGACAAACAGGCGAATCCTCTGTTCCTCAGTAGTCACCGATTGCATAGCATATCTAGAAAAAGCAAGGAACTTGGCATCATAAGCAGCCATAGACAAACCACTTTGCTCTAAAGCCATGAACTCATCCTTCTCGCGATCTCTCAAAGGTCAGGTCACGTACTTCTCTAAGAATAGAGCATGAAACTAGATCCAAGTGAGTGGGGGTAAAGCTGAAGATTCGTATTCCATATAAGATCTCCACCACTTCTTAGCCTCACCTTGAATCTGGAAATTCACAAACTATACTCAATGATGATGGAAAATACCCAGCTTATGCAGCCTCTCATATCAATCTAAGATAAACTCATAGGCGTCGTCACTCTCAAAACCATGGAATACCGGAGACTTCATTTTCAGAAATGTGGTAAACAATTCGTATTCATGATCAGTCATCACAGGGCCCAACAAAGGATGGAAAAAGGCATCAGTACCTACAAATTCACCCACTTTGGGGATAGTAATGGCAATAGGGGGATTGGCGGGAGTTTGAGTTGCTTGAGCTGCGGGAAGAATTAAAGGACCAACCAATCCTTTTAGGAAGGACATAATTTGTTTTGCTAATACTGGTCCAAGGGAGGAATATATGTAGTCTCACCCTGCACCTCTTCCTCTTGTCAAACATGCTCATCATTCTTAGCCCCAACACTCTCTTCTCTCTCTTCATGATGCGCATGAGCATTGTCATTCCTGGAGCATTCTCAATCGGATCTCCACCCCTAGAGAGTGCTACCCTTTCTCTGCCCCTGCCCCTTGCTCCCCTTTACTCGTGCCTCCACCGCGACCTCTTGATATGGATTCCTCAGCTGGCTCGGTAACGGAAGCTGCGGGCCTGACACCGTTGAACCTAGTGTTAACCATCTGCAGACAGAAGAGTGAAGGAGGTAAGATACCAATTGGAATCAAGTTATAGTACGAAATGAGATGAAAGAAAACAAAGAATTTCCTAAAGTCCTATAGCCTCTCGATGAAAATTACAGACGTCTCTGTACCATTCCGCAAGACTCTAGTAGTCTCGTTTTGGTACACCAAGAACAACAAACCTAGGGGTCTGATACCAACTTTGTCATGACCCAGACCGTCATGATAGGCACCCACACTAACTTTCTAGTGGGAGAACCATTAATACTAATTAGCTAACTCAAGAACTTCATATTTAAAGATACGGAAGTAGGTTTAAATGCAGTATAAAGTAGAACTCCCATAAACTCAAAAAATCTAACAATGACTATCGAAACATTATGGAAATATTCCCTAGAAACTGAAAGTCAATGTACCAAAACTCTAAAAAGAAATTATAAGTCTAAATAAAAGGGTCATAATCCCGAAAGTGAAAACAACTGATCATCTATAGTACTATTCTATGTCCGAATAATAGTGACTGAGCAAAAACAGAACTAATAGCAGCCTGAAGATTTGTCTCACCCTTGAATTCGATTAATCACTGATCTTCTAAACGAGGTCTTATAGTAGCCGCCTGAAGATGCCCTATACTAAACAAAGAAAGAGAAAGTGCAGTATCAATACACAACCACAGTGTACTGGTAGGATCACGCATCTATTCTAGTAAGCGAAATATATACTATAGTAACAACATAGTAAACATGCATATACAGAATATAACACATATATCGATTATAAATCATGAAAAATTTACAATTCTACATTCTCTTTAACAAGTAATAACGACAATTCAGTGGTCCTCTCATGGAACCTATACCCAAATTGTTAGTGCACCGAAACGTGGTAACCGATCCAAGTTAGTGTGTCGGAACGTGACACCCGTTCCAATACGTATGTCGGTACGTGACATCTGATCACAGTTAGTATGTTGAAATGTAACACCCGATCCATTCAAAAACCCACAATCACAATTGATGCTTATCGTGACCAACGACACTATCCTACGATATGAGTGTCTACGATCGTCAATAATATAGTAACCCAACCGAGGGTTGGGATCGTGTCCGAAGGGAGTGGTTTTGAGAATTAATAACCAATTAGCATTTCATTCAAGTAGTTCAAAACATTTGTGATAACAGACATTGTAAATGCAAAAGAGGTGACATAAAAGTGTCAAATATCAAATGGGGTTTTTGTAACAAGTACTAAAACAACAAAATAAACAAGCAAATCAAGTTTAGGGATAGGGTCTTGGGATGTGACCGCAATACAAGAATAGATAAATTGTTGAGTACATGCTTTCGATTGGAGATTTGCAAAATTATAGTGACTAGGCTAAGCTTTAAATGGAAATAAGTTCCCTCTCTGGCAACTTACGCCATTTCAAATGCGTTCCTCTCGGACACCCATTTTCCTCATGAAGACCAGCCTACGCCTTACCCCACTCACTCTCTTGAGCTGCGTTTTAGGATATGGGACTAGGGCTTACCCTCTCGGGCTGAAGCTTATGTCGATCCACTCCTTACGCCATCAGTCTAATGGTTTTGGTTTCGCGACCTCCCTCTCGGGCAAGCCAAAAACACATGGGTGGCTTTTTGTTTGCAACTACAAACCCTATAGATTTAACCACAACCACTAGGTGAAATCACCATTAAAATCCATCTAACCTATCAAAAAGCAAGACCCAACAAGAATATCAACCCGTATTAGCTAAATCACACCCCAAGAATGGAGGTTTTTAGCCACACATCAAGAAATAAGAAATTATACCTAACATGATAATAAAATCAACTGGGTATATGAAATTAAACCTTAAATTAAGCAAAGGAAAGTGAATAGACAAGACTCACTTCCAAATTGGGGAAGAAGAACTCCTTTATTCAAAGTCTCCACAAAACCCTCTCCAAACTTGAGAGAAAAATATTAGCTAGAATATGTTCTGAAGTAAAAAATTAATAATAATATTATTTTCTTTTTATCTCTAATTCTAAATAGTATTTATAGTTTTCACAAATTGTGCTGCGCAGGATTGTTCGGCGACATTAGTCGAGATCGCCGATGAACTCGGCAATCTGCCTTTTGGTTAGCTCTTCACCTTCAGTGTCTTCTCTTTTGGATCCTCGCATTCTGGATCATTGGGCGGTACAGTACTGCTTCGCGGAACTGATCGGCAACCCGCCGACTACTCCTTTCCTCGCCTTTTGATCCACTTCCTTCAAGGCTTCGTGTAGTGGAACGAAGGGCGGCTCATGTCGTTTCGGCGACTCGCCAAGTTAAACTCGGCGATCCGCAAGATTCCATTCCTTGTTCTTTTCAGCCCTATTTTCTCCATTTTGCGCTTAAGTGTCCATGCTTCCACTAAAACTTCAAATACCTGAAATTTCAGCATTTTAATCAGGTATTGAGGTAAAACAAGCAGTCAAGGACACTATTTCAATTAAAATAAAGCCGTAAATCAGTCCAATTTGTGGACTCATCAACACTGCCAACTTAAACTTTTGCTTATCCTTAAGCAAACTCAAGTTCAGCCGTTCAAAAATGGTGCCTCAAATAGTGCTACATAAGACTAAATCATGAATGCACACAACAAGACTTAATTCACTTATGCAAGGATCAATTGTATACTCAAAGATTCAAATTGTGACACACCATCACCAAAGATTCTCATGCTCGCAATACTTGTTACTTGTGCAAGTTCAAGCCCAACAAAAGTAGCTAAATGCCCTTGCACAAAGAATGATTCCATATTCACACACATATATGAGTCAATTTAAGATCAAGAATCAGATACAACGCTCACACTTAAAAAGAGGACCACAATGCATGTTTTCACCCATAGGTTTGCCCTTATTTTCCAATGGACTTTCGATTTGGCTTACTCAAGATCAAAAGGGTCTTTCTATAGCTTGTAACGGGCTTGAGTGCAAAGGTATGGTCATTTAGGCTTAGTTACTTTTTCCTCGTGAGATGTGGTATTCTGAAGACATTCTCTTCCTTTCATTTATCAATTCTTTGTCTAGTGCTTCTAAGTCACCTTTTTATTCACCTTCCATAAATTGCATGGGAACCCAAATTTCTTCTATACTTTATTCCACATTTTTTAACAGGGGTTCCATTGTTCTGCAACACTATGGGTTAAGGAAGACTTCTTATAGCACTTCTTGACCTCACCTTTTCCTTTTCACCACACCCCCAACTTAGGCTTTTTGTCGTAAGTTGGCTATTCACTAAACCACAAATCAGGAGGATTATAGGTACTGGATCAAGTAAGGTCTAGGGTTTATCAAGGTTCTTCCAAAGAAATGTCCGCTCAAGGGGTGTTCAAGAGAGTTTCACACGCTCACAGGTAGGTCACAAAAAGAGGTATATGTCAAATTGGCTCACACTCTTTAAAATTTTCCTAAGATAATCTCAAGAGTACACCTTTCAATATCAATTAGACTAACCGGGCAAATTCTAGGTTTATTAATGCATGGTTCAAAGTAAGCTAATCACACTAGGCATCGATACTTCAGTCAAACAGGACTAGACATGTTCGCTAGTGTGCAACGGTCCTCACAAGAAAATCTATTTGATAAATGGCTAGTCACAACGAGATGCAAAGCGTGCACATATTTTCAATGTAACTTCATCTGGCCTCGTCGTAGCCATGCATTCATGTTTGTTCAATTGAGAGCACTATTCAAGTCATCGGTATTGATCGAAACCAAGACTTAATTTTTTGAAAGAGAATAGCCATTTTCAACAAAAGAGGTGGCGACAATTTTTCGAAAGGATCAAAATTATTTTGCAAGTAAAACGGCAGGAGCCATGAGCTCAAACATCCACAGAAAAGTAGTATTTAAAACATAAATTAAAGCAAACAACCCAAATATATACACAACAAAACATGACTGTCAACACAAAAGGTTTGGGCCTCACCTCACCACAAATAAAAAATGTTCGTCCTCAAATGCAGGTAATAAGTAACCAAAAGGGCAGATAAAGGAAAATAGGGAGGGAGGTGAAAAGGGGATCCAGTTGAAGCAGTCGCTCCATCTGTCTGGACATTAGTGCCCGGTGCATCTTTCTGAAGTACAACAATGGTCCGTGGAGCATTGTCATTTTGGTCTCCACTTCTTGCCTTTGATTTAGCCTCTGCAGCAAGATTTGCTGCAATCATTTGATCTATCTCCTGAGCTGCTTTGAAGGTATGTATTGCATTAACTAAGCTTCGATCACATGGGCGGACATTAAAATCGAAAGGAATTCGTGTCTTTTTCCTAGCTTCCTTGGTGTACTTTCTTTGCCTGGCCATCTCGGCTCTATTTTCCTCTTTTCTAAATTCTCGATCTCCTACATGCCTGGGTGGATCATCCCTCCCTGCAACTTTTGGTCTAGCCATTTCTTCAACCACTTCGAGGATAAGTTAAATAGTAATTCAAATAAGAGCAAATTGATGAACCCATGATACACAAGGGGTGGGTGAAAGGCGAACAGGGGCTCTTTCGGCGACCCGTCGGGTGTGTTATGTGAACCAAACTGACCGCCGAGAGTTACAGTTCAATCAGTACATAATAATAGATGAAAAGAATGAGATGGAACTGTTAGACGAACTGGCGAACAATTCGGCGACGTTTGCTCATTTCGCCGATCAGCTCATTTTGTCCATTATCAACCCCGCCTTTCAATTTTCACCCAGCGACCCCTAGTTAATGTAACCACGCATATATAACTCAATTTCAGCAAAACAGACGTAGAAATTTCTATTCCCATCATGCAACAATTTAACTCAAAGCGTAGCTAAGTGGAAATTCCTCGAATCATACAACAGATACCACGTCACAATAAAAAATATATGTAACCTCAGTGACGCAGAGACTCAACAGAGGTTTAACACTTTAATCATTATGCAAATGAGTACAATTATTATATTTTTAACATGCGATGTTCAGATTGGTAACCTTTGATGTTGAATAGTTGCTAATGAAGTGCTAGGCAGCAATGCAATCCAAATCCGCGCACAAATTAATAAACCACAATATTCCAAAAGTGCAATAAATCTAAAAATATAGAGCAGGTAGGAATTTGGTAGGTCAAAGAAATGAGAGAAAATGAGTGACATAGGACTTTTAAACCCATGGCTTGCAAAAACCATCCAGTTCTTGCCTACTCGGTGATATAAATCGAGTTCGCCTAGGTATTCGGCGACACGCCAAATGTTTAATTAGTTCGCCAAATGTCACAGGATCTGCATCTCTTGTGAAGATTCCAACGACGGTCTTCGATATGATCGGCGATGTGCCACAACTCTTTTCGAGACCGTTGAAGTGCACAGGGTTCTGGCTGACAATGTTTTATGTTCGCAAATCTCTTCAGTGATCTGCCAACTGGACTTGTTGCTTGCCTCCATATCCTCTTTCAATCATCTCCCTCGTTTCAACCTATACAAACAACACACCATTATTTTCTTAAGGTAAAATAAAGTAAGAAAGGGTTTTGGGTTGCCTCCCAAACAGCGCCTTAGTTAACGTCGTGGCACGACGCAAGTCAGCAATTATTATTTGTCCTAAGATTTGCTGATGTTTTAATTAGGCGAATCCTCGGCGAATGGTGGGTAGTGGCCTGATATCAAATGGCCTATTTGAGCATGCTGCAGCTAGATAGTCATGGAGTGAGAGGCTAATGTTTCATTTAGCATTGTGATATTTTCCTTCATCTCATTCAACATCTCCTCTTGTGCCTTCATTTTCCTTTGAATGAGCGAAAGAGCTTCATCTCCTTGCACACCTCCCTGCTTCTTCCCATGACTACACTCACAGAGGGAGTGGTACTTTTCTTTACCCATGGTTTGTACTTCCAATTCTGTGACTCGGTTGGACAGATCCTCCAACTGGGTAATGAGTGCCTCCTGCTCCTGCTTCTTTTTGGCTTTTTTGCTGGTTGCTACCATGCCATCGAGGAGTTTTTCGACAACTTCATAATGCTGGTATAGTGTTCCCCCCTCGAAAATTTGATCGGTTATGCTTCTATTCTCGGGTCCAAGACTCCTATAGAAGCACTCCAGTAGTGCCTTATCTTTCATCCCGTGAGAGGGGCATGGTTGCAGCACTGCTTGAAACTTCAGCCATATGTCCTGAATTGTTTCATCCCCTATCTGTTTAAATGTTAAGACGTTGTCCCTGAGGGCCAATTGTTTCAACAGGGGATGATTCGTGTGGTATCCATAATGATCATCCATCGTTTGTTCCCTGCTGTGATGTTCAAAAAAGCAAAGAAAAACTACAACTAAGATTAGTAAAGCTAAAACTACAGAAAAACAGAGATTCTTGCCAATGATCCTTGGGATTACATACCATCAAAAACTCAAAGAAAAACAAAACTAAGAGTAAAGTTAATAATCTACGATTAATAAGACGGAAATTCTAGTGAACTAAAAATTCTCAAATAACACCACTCCCGGACAGCGGCTCCATTTTGATGCTTATCATGACAACAACACTATCCTACGATATGGGTGTCTACGATCGTCAATAATATAGTAACCTAACCGAGGGTAGAGGTCGTGTCCCAAGGGAGCGGTTTTGAGAATTAATAACATATTAGAATTTCATTCAAGTTAGTCGTAGTTAAAGACATTTGCGATAAAAGACATTGTAAATGCAAAAGAGGTGACACAAAAGTGTCAAATATCAAAAGGGGATTTTGTAACAAGTACTAAAATAGCAAAATAAACAAGAAAATAAAGTATGGGGAAAGGTTCTTGGGATGTGACAACAATACAAGTAGAGATAAAATGTTGGGTACATGCTTTCGATCGGAGATTTGCAAAATAATAGTGACTAGGCTAAGCTTTAAATGGAAATAAGTTCCCTCTCAGGCCACTTACCCCATTTCAGATGCGTTCCCCTCAGACACCCATTTTCCTCATGAAGACCAGCCTATGCCTTACCCCACTTACTCTCTCGAGCTGAGTGTTAGGATATGGGACTGAGACTCACCCTCTCGGGCTGAACCTCATATCGACCCACTCCTTATTAAACCCCAACCACTAGGTGAAATCACCATTAAAATACATCTAACCTATCAGCAATCAAGACCCAACAAGAATATCAACCCATATTTGCTAAATCACACCCCAAGAATGAGGGTTTTTAGCCACACATCAAGAAATAAGAAATTATACCTAACATGAAAATGAAATCAACTAGGTATAAGAAATTAAACCTTGAATTAAGCAATGGAAAGTGAATAGAGAAGACCCATTTCCAACATGGGGAAGAAGAACTCTTTTCTTCAAGTCTCCACAAAACCCTCTCCAAACGTGAGAGAAAAATATTAACTAGAATATGTTCTGAAGTAAAAAATTAATAATATTATTATTTTCTTTTTATCTCAAATTCTAAATAGTATTTATAGTTTTCACAGATTGTGCTGCGGAGGATTGTTCGGCAACATTAGTTGAGATCGCCGATAAACTTGGCGATCTGCCTTTTGGTCAGCTCATCGCCTTCAGCGTCTTGCCTTTTGCATCCTCGCATTCTGGATCATTGGGCGGTACAGTACTGCTTCCCGGAACTGACCGACGACCCGCCGACTGCTCCTTTCCTCACCTTTTAATCCACTTCCTTCAAGGCTTCACGCACTGGAATGAAAGGCGGCTCATTTCGTTTCGGCGACTCACCAAATTAAACTCGGCGATCCGCATGATTCCATTTCTTGTTATTTTCAGCCCTATTTGCTACGTTTTGCGCCTAAATGTCCATGCTTCCACTAAAACTTGAAATACCTGAAACTTCAACATTTTAATCAGGTATTGAGGTAAAACAAGCATGCAAGGACACTATTTCCATTAAAATAAAGCCCTAAATGAGTCCAATTTATGGACTCATCAATAATCGCAATTTATATTTTCATAATCATACAATCAAGTGTTGATTCATGGCACACAATAATTCATTCATACTCAGTTGCATTAGATGTGATTAATAGTGCAACATTCATATTCATACATACATTACAATGAAGCAATTGCTAGCATACATCACACAAACAGGATATCAAACCATCACCTACCTTGACAACAAGCTTGAATCCTCCTAAGATACTTGACTCTTCCCTTTCTGGATTCGTTCCGCTTGTTTGAGGTCTACAAACAATCAAATCAATACGGGGATCAATAATTAAGGTCTAATTTACCCGGATTATGACAAACCCAAAACCCAAAACCCATGACCCAACTCATGATCCTAAGGTGCAGCTAGGGCTTTTTTCCACCATCCAATTCAGTTCAAAAACCCTGCCCCAACATCATATAATCAAGATTCTACTTTCTACAGATTGAAAAATGAATTTTAGGAGTGAAAACGTTACCTTTAGCACCAAAATTCGTGGGAAACCGTCAAGAAATCACATGGGGTCATCTCATAGCTCTCAAGAATGAAACCTGTAGAAAAATAACATTTTTGGGGTTTATTTCCAACTTAAGTAGCGACTGACCTGCTATGGCGGCCCCCATCCCGCCACAGCGGCCACCCCTAGCGGGAATTATACCACCCTGGTGGCTTGCATGAAGACAGTGAGTCGAATTAAGAGTTTCAAACCCCCATTTCATAACACATCTTCATACCATGAAACTCAGAAACTACCCGTTCACACTAAGATCAGTTTCGAGAGTTCTACTCGCCCGAATTCGATTTCGTAAAGTTGTACGGGTTACTTTACGTCTTAGCTATCTACTCATATAATCAAATTCATTATTAGGTCTCTCATGTGTTACCAGATGTCCCTAGACCTTACTGACTCTGAGTTTCTCCAAATCTAGACTAGGCTAGAAATTCTCAAGGTACTACGAAAAAGTTTTGACTCAAATTCTTTCCCCGAGGGATATTCTATAACGACGGGAATAGGTCGTTACGAAACTATTTGGATGGAACTACTATTACATTGTCAAATCAATTGAAGAATAAAAGAAATGGAATAGCTAAGCTATTAAATGGAATCATCAACATTCTTCTATTAATATCTTTGTTATACAAATACTTAACTTGACTTGACATACTAAGTGGCACACTCAAGATTTAGTAAGTGGTGTTAGATATTTAAAAGAAGTAAATAAGTGAAACAAATCATTTTAACACATCATAAAAGAAAACATAATTCAAATCATACTCGAGGAACCGCCGATGATCAAAATGACATAATTGACCATAAAATAGGCAAACCCCAAATTGTTTCATAGAATAAGTTGTTTATATTAAACCCCTTAAGAGTCCGACCATTCTCGAGACCCTGCGTTTTGTTTTGGAATTTCCTTTGTTACATAGAACTCAACTACAAAGAAAAACAATGGGTGTTTTCAAGTAGTTCTTGTTTTCTTCTATTAATATTATCAACTCATAAAATCTTCTCATTTTAAGTAATAAAATAAAAATAAGAAGTTGTTTCATTTTCTAGATTTTTAACATCAAATTAGTAGCTTTACTAGTATTAAAATATGAAAACCCGAGGGAACCTATGTAACTGTAGAAGAACACTAACCGAAATGGAAAAGTAATTAAAAAAAATTAGAAAGTAATATAAAGTGAATTTCAAATATCTTTGATGAGTTTTTAATTTGTAAGGCACTATTTGGAAACTTTAAGTCATCCTTTATCTAGGATAACCATTTTGGCTTTCAACTCTTTATAGGAAATATAAAAATGGTTGTATTCATTTATGACAAGCAAACAAGCTCTTTACATATGTATCATCGAGAATTTGTAAAACATTAATTCATCTAGCATTACAAACTAGCCAAATCATTGTGTCTTAGGATATTCCTGAATGGACTAAAATAGGAACTTAAAATTGATGTTAGGATTCACCAGATCAAGTTACAACGCTATAAGTTTGAAACTCACAATTAAAAATAAATTAAGCCCGATTAATTCGTAAAAATAGGGGGTTCTAGAATTAGGTTTAAATATTTACCCGAACAATTTTTCTCTGCACATCAAAATCTAGTACAATATTATAGAAAGCAATAAAATGCAAATTAGATTGAGAGAAACAAAAGGGGCAAACTTTCAGATAAAATTGAGCAAAAGCTATATATATGCAAGAAAATATTTAATGCCTCAATACATACATACAGATATATATATATATATATATATATATATATATATATATATATATTGCCCTCATATCCCAAAATAATAAAGAATATCAATAGATTAGTTGAAGATTTTCCTTAAATAAGGGGAAAATGGAGTGGAGTCCACGAAGAGTGAATTGACACTGTAAGGGATTTTTTTCTTGTACATAGAATGAAGTTTAGAGAGTGGACTTTCACAAAGAAGAAGAAATATTTTGCTATTTTTTTCGAAGACCACTATGTGTGAGTCTCTAACTTAACACATAATAGTCTGTCTATGTACATTCTACAGTCTTACCTTTAATGGGATATATATAGTTTAACTTTGCGTACATTTTACGCTTCTAACTTTGACTCGATACATCTACATTTAACCCCTATTTTACTAGATATGTTACTGTATGATTAATAGTTTGCATACATTCTGCACTCCTATCTTTTACTGAATACATATATGTTCTAACCTTGCTTACATTCTATCCTTCTATATTTGACTAAATATACATACATTTAACCCTTCTTTGACCATTGACAAGATTTGTTATTGTTGTAATATGATTTATGGTCTTTTTACAGTCAATATCAAAAAGCTCTTTTTATTTATTTTCTTTTTACCGCTAATGATTTATTATTTATGTATTTTTCATTCAATATTCCTATATTGATAACACTTTTTTTGGGACGATCAATGACTCAGGTGAGGTCTTGGGTAATCTGGGAATTGATAAAGGATTTGATTTTAGAGTTTATCATTTCAATGGATAGCCAATACGATAAGGAGTTTATACAGCTGTACAAAATTGAATTTGAGTAGGTAGAACTGTAGTAATTAATTTTAACGTGAAATGGAGGTTTTAGAACATCAAGGATTGAGGGAGTGTTGTGAAATAGGGACTTGAAACGCAAACTCCGAGTCTCTGTCTCCATGCATGTAACAACCCGAGAGCACCCCCTAGTTGTTACAAGCGTATTTGACCTCTCGGAGGTCTTATACAAGCCTTAGCATTCATTCATTGCATAGATCATAAAAAAATCACTAAGAATTTAAAACTTTTATTCAATAAAACCATAAGACTTCAAGAGTCATCAACATTTGAAAACATCAATACGCAATCGGAACTACTTAGTCTTTTTAGCCAATCTTAGACAAGAACTTAAAACGTACTAAGGGACACATCCCCTTTACAAATGAAATGAAACTTAAGTGTCTAAGTCAATGACTAAGAAACTTCTAAACATAGTCCTCGAATCTTGAGGACATATCAAAGACTTGGAAGAGTAAAGCAATCCAAGCAACTCCAAAGCACAATCTCTTCCTAGTTACCCCAACATACACTTGTAGTAAAATAGAAGAAATGGGTTAGTACAACACACGTACTAAGTATGAGGATATGGAAAACATGCTAAAATTGAAATTTGTGTGGAAGTTATTCTTTCATGCCATTTTGATAAAATCTTATGAACATCAACATAATAGGCACCTTACAAGTCACAACCAACAATACAAAGTCATATGCTTCACAATACATCATGAACATACATAACCCATTTACCTTTACCTTCTTGCCTTGGACCTCCACCTTAAGTAACCCTTAAGCAATACCTTTCATTCTCACATTCTTCCATTCTTTTCATTCATTCTTCACTAGGTGTGAGAGTAGGTAAACATAGTATATCCTAACCTCACCTTCATTATAAGTCATTCAAAGAAGACAACAACCAAGCATAACACATAAAGTCTGTACAAATTCACATCATATCACATTACCTTCACATAATCAACAGTACTCAAAACAATAATCATCCAACTTTGCCGACAAGGCCATAATCACAACATGCTTATAAAGTAAACATCTCCCCACTTTCAAAGGGATCAAACCTCACAATTATAACATCTACAACATATATATATATATATAAAATACAAGAATCAATAATCTATTCACAACTTCATCGTCATCGTAAACCTTAGGTCACAATTGCCCATTCTAGGCCAACATCCAATATAACACAATTGACCATCAATTCCTCATAATTCAATATAGAACAATACTTCAATCAATAGCCCATAACAATCTACGCATTAATATCACAATATTAGCTCATAATTAATAGACCCACTTTAGATCCAAAATTAGGATTTCAAGCTATGCTAGGGTTCATGGAATTTTTTATCTTAAAATCATCAATATTAACATAAATCATCATTTGAAATTCTTTCATGCAAGAACCCAAGCTTAGAATTGAAATTGGGGTTCTTAGTGCTTTTGAAAAACTTTGAAATCACTTTGATTTGGCTCTTTGATTGAAAGGAGAATCAATGATAAAATCCCTATAACTTTGTGATTAATTTCCTTAGGAATTTGAAGGAGAAATCAGTAGGAACCCATTCCCTAGCTTGAAGCTTCATCAATGTCTTCGATGGAGTTCTAGAGAGAGAATTTATTTGAGAGGGAAGGTTCAATTTGGATAATGAGGTCTAATTCTAGGTTTTGGGGTTTTAACCAACTTAAAATACCCTAAAATAGATAGAATAACCGTTTATAATAATTCTCCAAAGTACCCAAACCACCACTCACTTAGTTGGACCTTTTAACCAAGTCAAATTTTAGTTTTATTTTCACAGATTTCGTCGGGAAACAAGTCCACAACGCGGGGGTTTTCCCACAAGTTTCTGGAAATTAAATTTTGCGACAATAGAGTACGCAATGTCTTCGCAACGCGGAGCCACTTTTTGGCCATAGGTGGAGCAGGTCCGCGATGGGGAGCCACTCCCTCCATGAACAACTTCAAGCTGCCTTGGCAGCTTATTTGGCCAAGGGTGGGGGTCCTCCTCGGGGACCCTTAAGGTGGTCCCGGGGAGTCGTACCCGAACGTTTTGACCCTGAAAACATTTATTAATACACTAGGGCAACCTCCACTAATTATAGACTCCAAACAACATATAAAAACATGAAAAACATACTAGAACACACCAACATGTAAAAGACTAGTTTCCGAACGTCTTGGTCGTCCGTTGATGTTTTACTTCCAAACTCTTTAAAACTGACTTAAAGGTTATTCTTCATTATTTTAACAAGTTATTAATGCATAAAACCCATATGAGGCTCTACTTTATCCTACTTCATTTTTTAAGGGTGTTACAACATCCCCCACTTAGGAACATTCGTCCTCGAATGACACTTAAAACACTTCCGAGGACTCAATGACACAACTAGCAGCTCTTAACAAGCATGTAACATCATTACTACGGCACACAACAAGGAGGAAACATCAACTCCACATAAAAAGCATTACAACAAGACTTTCATGCAATTCAAGGAAGTAGGAATAACATCTACCACTCAATATGTAGAAAACTTTACCATTACTCATTTCTTTGGAGGAACTTCCTTCTCCATAGCATATCATGCTCATTACAACATTTATAGGCTCACCTTACAATTTCTCTCAAAAGCATAATCATGTAACATCAAGATCACATCAAGGCATGCTCAACTAGGCATCTCATAGAGCAATTTAAACAATTCTTCACAAATGCATATAAATCAAGAGGGACATAATCATGAAAGCTCATTTATTTATTTAAACAAGAATTCAACTAAAATATGCACATCATAAGAAGAATATGAAAACTCAATTCACAGAAGACTCCAACATGCAACATGCTACTAAGAACTCTTTGTTTCAAGCTTGAATTAGAATAGAAGGAAAAGATAAGGATATCAACAACCTTACTACTCAACTCATCATCCCCCACTTGGGGTAAACCCATCTAAGGTTATCATAAAAATTAACAAAGAAAATTGACTTACCTTCATTTGTTCCCTTATCCTTGTTAGCTTGAAGCATATAGAAATGGTTCCTCTTAGGAGAATTTGGATCCGGGCCATCATGACCAATTTGATTGGTCTCTTTCCCTTTTTGCCTTAAGTGTAGGGCAAACTCTCATCTTATGACCCTTACTCCCACATCCAAAGCAACCATCCATACCGGCAAGACACTTGCCCAAATGTTACTTTCCATAAGTAGCACACCTAGGCCTCTCAAAAGTAGAATAACCTCCATTCCTTCTTTGAGGTTTAGGGTTAGACACCCTATCATTGTTGACCATTGAAGAATCTTGGTTATAGAACCTCTTCTTAGACCTAGATTATTTTTGTTCATCCGGCCTAGCCCTCTTCATATCTCTATTCATCCTCCTAAGCTTTGTCTCCTCAAGTTGTTGAGCATAAACCATAAGCCTAGAGATGTCCATATCATGATGGAGCATGGCCGTACGACACTCTTCTTCAACCAAACCAGAAACCCCCATCACAAACTTATTCATTCTAGCCCTAGAATATGCTACCAAGGTAGGAGCATACTTAGAGAGGGGTAAAATTGAGAGAGTATTCCTTCACACTCATATTCCCTAGACGTAGGTTCATGAACTCAACCAACTTTTTCTCCTTCAACTCTAAGGGGTAAAACCTATCAAAAAAGTCCATCTTAAACACTCCCCAATCTATTAGGTCAGCCCCTATGGGTCTTTCATCCCTCCATTGCTCAAACCACACTTGAGCTACATCCTTGAGTTGGTAGGAAGCCAACTCCGTATTCTCCCTAGGAGTCACCCCATTGCATCCACAATCTTAATGAAACGACCCCAAAAATACCCGAAAATGTGCTTCGGAAACACCTATAATTGTAATTTCCATATATCTCAAAATCTATGCATGATTTTGGAAATTCGACTTCATATTCTTATTCATGGGGTCAAATTGAGTGGGTAATGGGTCTAACCCGAATTTTAGAACAACCGTATCAAAATTCGAAAATCGCAAAAAATGCGATTTGGAGGGTCAACTTTAAAGGGGAATATCTCTTAGCACACAAGAAACTGGAAAATCCACAACCTATTAAATTAAAGGTCTTTGAGTTAGCTTTCCAACGCACTTGGTTTCACCTCATTCCGAGTTAGGATGAGGGAGTTATGACCATTTTCGTAAAACTTGTCTGTGCAGATTTGCAATTTCCAGTGAGCTATTTTTTTTTTTAAGGCTAAGTGTTGGGGACGTTTTTTATAAAAAGGGGATATGTCCCATACTTAGTCATTATTAACTTCAAAAACACTTTCTAAGCCCTCTCCAAAACTCCACCAAGATCCTCAACCAAATTCAAGCATCTCAAGCTCTAATTGCGGATTCAAGACTTAATCTCAAGCTTCAATTCTCCATTCCAATCTTCATCAAGGATTCTCCAAAGTTGAGGTATGTGGGTTTGATTGCGGAAACTTTCCTTTCCACAAGCCCAACCATTTATCCTCTATTTCTACTTCAAGTTTATGGATCCTTATGACTATTTATGAACTCTTGAAGTATGGAATTACTACTACACACCCTATTATGGTCTATTTTGCATATTATCATTAAATGGAATTATTATGTGATGTTTATGGTTTTCATGCTTCCACGATCAAATTATGAAGGTTGATATATATATATAT
>JAJOOE010001062.1:0-15978 GCA_036250405.1 Solanum raphanifolium
TAGTATTTCACATACTGGAGATTTATTGGATCTTTGAAGCTGATAGTTCTAACTAAATCTTTGTTGCATTGTATGTAGTAAACCAGTCGAAACCAAAAGTTTTAGAAAATTTTCATCTATATTTGGTTCCAACTCATAGTTTGTCAATTAGTTTATTTTCCCCTGAAGGTACTCAATGTGGTATAGCACAAGATATGAAGTTATAGATCACCTAGCATACTGTGTATGTAATCCTCCCCTATCACATAGATTTAACTAACTTGGTTTTCATGTTAATGCAATTCTCATTTGCTTCCAACCAACAAACGACGTTCGCCGCCGTCGATGCCAACGGTCAGGATCTGGCACAATGGCTTTGCGTGGCTAACTTGTTTAACGGGTTGAAGTTTAAGTTATACTAATAAAAAGTTGAGAGAGAAGAGAAAGAAGTCACGTTTTTCGTTTCTTTTCTCTTTTGTTTTCATTGACCTTTTCCGTACACTACAATAAAAATGACTTTTAGCGGTAATAAATAGACACATTAATATAGATTGCTAAAGTTTTTACCAGAATTAGTTAAGTGTCATTAGATCCAATGTCGCTAAAGGCTTTAGGGACATATACAAAGAGTGCTAATTGCCGCTAAAAATACATATTTAGCGGCAATTGAGCTATTCCCGTTAATTAATTGCCACTAAATATCAGTTTTGATGTAGTGTTATTCAACTTGTACTACTAGATATTGTATCCTTTGCTTTATTCTAATTTATTGAGAGAATAATTTGTAAGTGACTTACAAAATTAATTCTCCCTTAACTTCACGACTTCTAATATGAAATGTTATTAAAGAAGAAAACTAGACTTTGTACTGTGATCTATCTCTGGGTATCAGAATACCCAAATATATTTGCATCGGGTCTTGAAATAGATTATGTAGTGGAATGTCATCAGAACTGTCACAGCCCATTGAAATGAAATCGACATATGTGAATAAAAGGTTTTATTCTAAAAAGTGAATATAAAAGGATAAACTGAGTAAATCAATTTTGTCGCTAGCTAGAACTAAGAGGGTCTCCCGTATTAAAAGGTATAAAAAGGTCAAGGAACAAAGCCTCAGCTCCTATTCATAGACAAATTTAGTTAGATGTGCTTAGCCAAAACCACAACATTGAGTTTAAAGCATGTATAAATCTACAAAATAGTTTTTACATGGACATCCATATATGATAAACTTACTGTTAAAGATAGCAAATATATTACTCACGTGCATGTACGCATAAGTGTGCTTTTTTGTAAACAGTTTTCATGAACAGGTGGAAAGACAACACCACTTGTGTTGCATGTGTTCCATCTCCTTAGTGGTTGCCACATAATGATCATGTTGTATCATCCCATGCTTCCCTTATATGTCAATATTGACAGACTCTGCATCCGAGATTGTGTTATACATAAACTTTAAGGTCATATTATTGTAGCAACTCAATAGTATTGCATATGACCTTGAGCAAAGAATTAAGCTCCCATGGATTTGCACTTGAATAGACCCTATTTATGTAGTATAAGTTCATACGCTAGAGAATAATCAGTTTGAACTTACCTTTTTTGCTTCGCAGGCTTTAGTGTGCTCTCTAGCTTCGGTTAATTTCTTGTCAATTAATTCCTTTCATATTAGCTATTCCAATTTTCTTACAGTCATATTGTCGTATTTTATTGTATTTGATTGGCAAGTTACCCTTTCCTTTGATCTTTCCCCCTCTCTTTGTTGATGTCATCTATAAAAGAAAAATAGTAAATATAGCGTAAAAACATTTTCAATTAGTTCATTTGAAAGGTACACACTTTTGTTGAAAGAAAAAAAAATCTTGATCCACCTGGTTGGCGTACATGGATCCGTAACAATGGCCCAGAAACACCAAGGAGAAACTTATATGGTGAAAACTGGTGGTTGTGACTTTTCATGGGAGACAACTGCATTCAGATGATGGTAGGTTTGTTTATTATCAATTATTATTGTAAGTATTTCAAGCGTCAGAAAGAGCAGAATGTCAAGTTAGATGTATTAAAAGAGGTAAATCAACAACGTTAAAAATCACAATTTTACTGAAAGGGAAAGTTGTTTTCCTCTCTATTCATATATATATTCAACCCTACAGAACCCGCTTAGTAGAAAGGAAATAAGTACAATAATTTGCGATCAATGTATTATTTGGCGCTTATTTTACGTTGTCTTTTTTTATCGATTGTGTATTAATTTAAGTTCAATTCAATAGTTAATTTAGTTTACGCTCCAAACTCTTAGGTCGATAGTTTTAGAATGCCATGTATAAATTTTTGGCACTATGACGATCTTATTCTTGATCAGTTATAGATGCGTTGGTTGAGAAATTTTACTTGTTTTAAATTAGAATAAAATGGGAATGAGAATACTGCTGAAGTGTAACACCTCAGCCTTAGAAAGAGCTAAATTTAGAAAGAACTAATTTGGAAAGGTCTAATTGGAGATTTGTTCAAGTTAAGCTTTAGTGGTGAGTTTTGGGTCAACTTCAAAAGACCATAACTTTCGGTACAAGATGATTTAGGTGGCCCATAAGATATCAATTGAAAGGTCTTAGAATCCTCTTTCCAATGCCACCAAGTTTCCTAAACTCCATATTCGGATGAGGGATATATTCTAGTTTAAAGCCAGCCCGTCTAGCTAAGAAAATCTACCCGAATTAATGAGGGGTATTTTAGGTCTTTTCCTTACCCCATAAGCGTTAAAAGATTTTAGTAATATTTCAGGGGTCTGAACTAATTTGGGTCAGTTTTCTGAATACTAAAATACACCTAATGTTTTAGAGAGAAGTTCAACAGGAGAAAAAGGGAGAAAGTTTAAGCGTTCTTCGAATTTGAGGATTTTTGTCAATGATTCAATTCCTTCGCAGTATGTAAGCTTTCATAGTGTTGGGTGTGTTCACCCTATCACCAATCATGTAAACTCTTACCCATAACTTCATTCTTGAAGTTGATTATTGAGTTCTTGAGAAGTTCTTGAGTTAAATTGATAAAGTGAGGTCTTTGAAATCCTTGAGGTAAGGGTTTTGCACAATAGTTGAGTTGTTTGATTAGTTATTTGTGTGAGTTTAACTAAAAATGTTCTGGGTTATGAGAATTCGTGAATTTGACCTTAGATGTGCAGTGAGTATGAGTTATATCAAGTTTGGGAGGAGAGGAAAATATCAGGAAAATAATTGCGTCCAAGTTCGCGTTGCGGAGGCGCTTAGAATTTCAGTCCCTAGATAATCATTGTCCTCTCCGCAAAGGATACATAGTACCTTGCCTTAAAAATTATTTCCCGACAAAAATTTAATTCCATCTTTGCGTCGCGCCACTGTTCTTTAAATTGGGTCTTCACTCGTTCTTATAATCAAGTAACTTAACCCTCTTAAATCATTGAGAGATCTAAAGTACACTTCTTTATATCACATTTTAAATTCAAGATAGAGTGAAGAGTAAAGTTCAAGGAAGTTCTTTCGAATCATTTTGAGAAGTCTTATACAAACTTTTTCAACTTATTTTAAGACTTGAGTACTTGAGTATGAGGATGAGGAGAGTTGAGTTTCATTTTTCAAAATGAATATATGGGAACTAAGTAATACGAAGAGTAAATGTTTTACATTTAAAATGAGAGGAAGCACCAATTTCCAAATTATGAGGAGTTTTGAATATAATCTCTTTAAGATAACCTTTTGATTAATAATCTCAATGTTTGAGGATGAGGAAATATTTTTAAACATATGAGCTAAGTTATATTATTGGGAGTAGTATTGAGAAACGATATGGGGACGAGTTCAAACAACTCAAAGTCCTCATAAACCATGTAGCCAACGTGGGTGTAAAGGGTTATATTTTTTAGATGATTCCTTATTGCTTTTTAAGCATAACTTAGTGAATCCACTTAGTTGAGGATGTCTTATACTCCGGAAAGGTATAGGACAGTTTATGCAGCATGGGCGAGATGTTGTATCATCACATAGCTCATAGTAATGGTTGTCGGTTAGAAAATCTCCCAAATAAGAGTTCTTATTGTATTTTTAAACACATTTAGTTATTATCTACTGTTTTAAATGATTTATATAAAATGCATCTTTATTGTTGTTTTTATACTGTATGGAGTTGAGTATCACATGAGTTGAGTAGAGTTGAGGTGAGTATGTTTCCTTTTTCCAAGTTCAAGCTTTTATGTTATGTTCAATATTCCCCTTACATGCTTGTACATTCAATGTACTGATGCCATCTGGCCTGCATCATTTCATGATGCAGATACAGGTAACCAGGGTCATCAACATGGGATTCGTTGATACCACTTACCATTCGAGTTAGCTTTGGTGAGTCTCTTTACTTCCGGAGGATTCCATCTACGTTTTAATATTTTTTAGGATGTCGTGGGTCTTGTACCAACTTCCATCATAGTAATTAGAAGCTTCATAGATGGATAGACAATGGTGTTTTCAGAAGTCTATTTTATTTTCAATTGTTAAAGTTTTAGACTTGAGGTGCCTCTTTTGGCAAGGTAAATGTTTTTAAATATTCTGAGTTAGTTATTTTGAGATAAAATTTTACTTTTGAGTTCCTCTAATGTTGAGTCAGGCCAAGATTTCGTTTGGGCCAGTAATCGTTCTAGAGTGCCGGCCATACCCTGGTTATAGGCTCGGGGTGTGACAAGCTTTGTATCAGAGCACATAGTTCAAGAGTCCTAGGGTGTCTATGAAGCCGTTTCTGTAGAATCATAGTTATTGGTGTGAAGCGCGTCACATCTATAATTAGGAGGCTATGACATTTAGGAACTATCTCACTTCTTTCGTACTCTCTTCGTGTGATGCAATTAAACTCTATAAAGTTTCTATTTAATTTGTGTTTGCGCATATCTTTCAGATCATGCCTCCACAAAGAGATGTTTGAGGTTATCCTGCTAGGATAAATGTTGATCCCCAAGATCAAGGGGTCCCCAATGCAACCCGAAGGAGAGGTCACTAACATTGAGTTCCGGGATGCTCTCCAGATGTTGAGTCAAGTTGTGACCAAGCTTGGCAACAAAGAGGGAATCAATAGGTTGTGGCGGATACATTCGGGATTCGTGAGTTCTTGAAGATGATGCCTCTAGACTTCACCAGTTCAAGTGTCACCGAGGATCCGAAAAACATTATGGAGGAATTGCAGAAAAGGTTTGACGTGATGCATGTTGATGATGTTGAGCGTGTGAAACTAGCTACATACCAACTCAAGGGTGTTGCTAGACTCTGGTACGACCAATGAAAGAAGAGTAGAGTTGAGGGTGCACCAATTGAGAGCTGGGTTGTCTTCGAAGAGTCCTTCTTGAGGCATTTCTTATCGCATGAGCTCACAAAGGAAAAGGTAAGATAATTCTTTACTCCTAAGAAGGAATCCATGAGTGTGCATGAGTACAACCTCAAGTTCACTCTATTGTCCTGTTATGCTCCAGAGATGGTTGCTGATATGAGCAGTAAGATGAGCTTATTTGTGTCTGGGTTGTCTCGTCAATAAAGCAAATAGGGTAAGCCTGTGATGTTGATAGGGGACATGAATATAACAAGTCTTATGATCCATATTGTGCAACAAGTTGAGGAAGATAAGTTGAGAGATAGAGAAGAGGTCCGAAACAAGAAGTCTAAGACAATAGAAAATGAGTCTGGGCAGCAGAACAACAATGCGAACCGGTCATCTTTTAGCAAAAGCCAAATGGACCTGCTCCATCATCTGCTAGTGCGCTTGGACCAAAGAACAGAGGTGAGTTCAAGAATCCGAATTGTCGTAAATTTAGATCTAGACTTGTACAATATCAAGGTAGTGTGGCACAAAGAGGTAATAGGACTCTGCATGTGCTAAGAATGGGAGGAACCACCCAGGAGCATGTCATGATGGCTCCACTAGTTGCTTCAAGTGTGGTCAGAATAGTCACATCATGAGATAGTGTCCTAAGAACACCCATGGTAGTGGTAATAGGGGAAATAAAGCCTAATCTTCTTCCGTGGCTTTGCTAGACAGATCTGCACCTAGAGGAGCTACTTTAGGGACAGGCGGAGGAACAAATTGTTTGTATGATATCAACAGTCATCATAAACAAGAGAATTCACAAGATGCTGTCACTGGTATGATCAAAGTCTTTACTTTTGATGTTTATCCATTGCTTGATCCTGGTGCGAGTCTTCCTTTTGTGACCCGATATATTGCTATAAGGTTCGATATAATTCTCGAGGAACTTCTTAAGCCCTTCACTATTTCCACACCTGTTGGTGACTATACTCTAGCTAAGAGAGTTTATTGTGATTGTACCATATCTGGCAATCACAAGGACACAATGGCTGACTTAGTTGAGCTAGATATGGTGTAATTTGATGTTATTCTAGGTATGGACTAGCTTCATACCTGTTATGCCTCAGTTCATTGTAGAACTCGAGTAGTTAAGTTCCAATTTTCTAACGATCCAGTTATTGAGTGGAGGAGTAGTTCAACAGTGCCTAAGGGTCATTTTATTTCGTACCTTAAGGTCGGGAAGTTAGTTTCCAAGGGCTGCATCTATTACTTAGTCCAATTTAATGACTCTAGTGTTGAGACACCACCTATTTAGTCAGTTCCATTTGTGAGTGAGTTTCCAGAGGTCTTTCCTGATGATCTTCCCGAAGTCCCTCCTGAGAGAGAAATAGACTTCGATATAGATATTTTTCCTAATACTTGTCCTATCTATATTCCGCCATATAGAATGTCTCCAACCGAGTTGAAAGAGTTAAAAGAGCAGTTGAAAGACCTTCTTGATAAAGGCTTTATTCGACCCAATGTCTCACATTTGGGCGCTCCGCTCTTATTTGTGACGAAGTAAGATGTTTCACTTAAGATGTGTATTGACTACCACCAATTGAACAAGGTTTTCATAAAGAATAAGTATCCCCTTTAAGAAATTATGATCTTTTCGATCAACTCCAGGGCATCACCTATTTTTGTAAGATAGACCACAGATCTGGCTATCATCAGTTGAGAGTAAGGGAGAGTGATATTCCAAAGACAACTTTCAACACCCGCTACGGTCATTATGAGTTTCTATTTATGTATTTTGGTTTGACGAATGCTCCTGCAGCATTCATGGACCTTAGTAACAGAGTGTTTAAGCCTTATCTTGATATGATTGTTATCGTATTCATAGATGACATTCTGATTTATTCGAGGAGTGAGGAGGATAATGCTAGTTATCTTAGAGTAGTTCTCCAAACTCTCAGAGATAGAGAGTTGTATGCCAAATTTTCTAAGTGTAAGTTTTGTCTTGAGTCTGTGGCGTTCTTAGGCCACATTGTTTCTGGTGATGAGATTCGAGTTGACACTCAGAAGATTAAGGCAGTGCAGAACTGGCCTAGATTCACATCTCCAACTGATATTATGAGTTTATTGGGATTGATTGGTTATTATAAAAGGTTTTTGAGGGGTTCTAGTCTATTTCATCCCCATTGAAAAAGTTGACTCAAAAGACATCAAAGTTTAAATGGTTTGACGGGTTTGAGAAAATCTTTTATTAATTGAAAACGTGTTTGACTACTGCCTCAGTGTTGGCCTTACCGAGGGTATGCAAGGCTTTGTTATGTATTGTGATGTGTCAAGAGTAGGATTGCGTTGTGTATTGATGCAGAATGGCAAAGTTATATCTTATGCCGCCAGACAACTTGAGATTCACGAGAAATATTACCCAACTCATGATCTAGAGTAGGTTGTTGTAGTTTTGCTTTGAAAATATGGTGTCATTATCTCTATAGTATTCATGTTGATGTGTTCACCGATCACAAGAGTCTTCAGTATGTGTTCCGTCAAAAAGAGCTTAATCTTACACCTAGAAGGTGGTTGGAGTTACTCAAGGATTATGACATGGGTTTTCCATATCACCCAGGTAAGGCTAATGTTGTTATTGATTCTTTGAGAAGGTTATCTATGGGTAGTACTTTCGATGTTGAGGAAGGAAAGAAGGAGTTAGCCTAAGATGTGTATAGACGTGTACGATTGGTAGTCCGGTTAATGGATTTTAATGAAGGAGGAGTAGTGCTGATGAATGGAGTTGAATCATCACTAGTGTCCGAAATGAAATAAAATCAAGTCCAAGACCCTGATTTTCTTGAATTGAAAGAAAATGTTCATCAACAAAAAATGATGGCTTTTGAACAAGTGGGAGATGGTGTATTAAGGTATCAAGGAAGCTTGTGTGTACCAAAGGTGGATGAAATCCAAGAGATGATCATGGAGGAAGCTGATAGCTCTAGATACTCTATCCATCTGGATTCCATAAAGATGTATCGCGACTTGAGAGAAGTCTATTGGTGGAGTACTATGAAGAAGTGTATTGCGGAGTTTGTTGCTAAGTGCTCAAATTTCCAACAAGTCAAGGTAGAGCACCAGAGGCCCGTGGTATGGAACAGAACATAGAACTTCTGTAATGGAAGTGGGAGATGATCAATATGGATTTCATGACTTGTTTACGTCAGTCTCGAAGGTAGCATGATTTGATTTGGGTGATTGTAGATCAAATGACTAAATCAACCCATTTCTTGCTAGTAAATACTACCTATTCAGCAGAAGATTATGCCAGATTATATATTCAAGAGATAGTTCAACCTCATGGGATTCTAGTGTCTATCATTTAAGATAGAGGTGCACAATTCACCGCTCAATTTTGGAAGTCCTTTTAAAAAGGTTTTGGTTCGAAGGTAAATTTGAGTATTGCTTCCCATTCTCAGACTGATGGTCAAGAAAAGTGCACAATTAAGACTTTAGAGCATATGTTGAGGGTGTGTGTGATCGATTTCAAGGGTAATTGGGATGATCACTTACCTATCATTGAGTTTGCTTACAACAACAGTTATCACTCTAGGATCCAGAAGGCTCCTTGTGAGGCTCTTTATGGGAAAAGATGTAAATCTCTTATTGGATGGTTTGAATTTGGTGAAACTGGGTTGATAGGACCAGAATTGGTTCATCAAGCTATGGAGAAAGTGAAAATCATTCAAGAAAGGTTGAAAACAATGCAAAGTTTGAGATGGATGATTGGGTGTACTTTAAGGTTTCACCCATGAAGGTTGTTATGAGGTTTGGCAAGAAGGAGAAACTTAGTTCCCGGTATTTTGGTCCTTACAAGATATCCAAGAGGATTGGCAATGTAGCCTATGAATTGGAGCTACCATAAAAGTTAGCCGATGTCCATCCGGTATTCCACATTTCAATGTTGAAGAAGTGTATGAGTGATCCTTTACTTATTATACCTATTGAAAATATTGGTATTAAGGACAACCTATCTTATGTAGAGATTCCCATTGAGATACTTGATCATCAGGTTAGCGAATTGAGGACCAAGGAGGTAGAATCAATCATGGTATTATGGAGGAACAAATTTGTTGAGAAAGCTACTTGGGAGGCTGAGGAGCATATGAACAAGAGATACCCATATCTCTTTCATTCTGGAGAAATTCCAGAACAAGGTAATGATTTTTGTAAAACACTCTTTTAATTAATAAGCTATATTGTGTTAAATTGCATGTTGGGTGTTTGAGTCGGGTGTTAGATGTTGCCACCCTTAGTATACATAGAGTGATCTCATTCGAGGGAGAATGTTCCCAAAGGGGAGATATTGTAACACCTCGGCCTTAGAAAGATCTAAATTTAGAAAGAACTAATTTGGAAAGGGCTAATTTGAGATTTGTTCAAGTTAAGCTTAAGTGGTGAGTTTTGGGTTAACTTCAAACGACCATAACTATAAGTACAAGATTAGTTAGTTGTCCTTAATATATCAAATGAAATATTTGTGAATCCCCTTTCCAACGCCACCGAGATTGCTAGATTCCGAGTTTGGATGAGGGATATATGCCTGTTCGAAGTCAGCCTGTCCAGCTAAGGAAATCTACCTGAATTGATAAGGGGTATTTTGGTCTTTTCCTTACCCCATCAGCTTTAAACATTTTTAGTAATATTTTAGTAGTGTAAACTACTTTGGGTCAGTTTTCACAATTCTAAAATACGCTTAGGGTTTTAAAGAGAATTTCAATAGGAGAAAAATGGAGAAAGTTCAAGCGTTCTTCGAATTTGAGGATTTTCATCAAGGATTCAATTCCTTCGAGGTATGTAAGCTTTCATAGTGTTGGGTTTGTTTGCCCCCACACCAATCATGTAAACACTTACCCATGAATTCATTCTTGAAGTTGATTATTAAGTTCTTGAGAAGTTCTTGAGTTAAATTGATAAAGTGAGGTCTTTGAAATCCTTGAGGTGAGGGTTTTGCAAGATAGTTGAGTTTTTTTATTCGTTCTTTGTGTGGTTTTTGCTGAAAAATGTTCTGGGTTATGAGAATTCGTGAATTTTGACCTTAAATTTGCAGTGGGTATGAGTTGAATTGAGTTTGGGAGGAGAGGAAAAGATCGGGAAAATAATTCCGCCCAGGTCCGCTTCGCAGAGGCGCTTAGAATTTTAGTCCACAAAAAATCACCCACCTCTCTGTGTCACGGAGAGGATACGAAGTCCTCTGCCTCAAAGATTATTTTGCGACCAAAAATTTAACTCCATCTCCGCCTCGGGCCAGTGATCTTTAAATTCGGTCTTCACTCGTTCTTATGATCAACTATCTTAACCCTCCTAAATCATTGAGAGGTTCTACATTCTAAAGTATAATTCTTGAATTCACATTTGAAATTCAAGATAGAGTCAAGAGTGAAGTTCAGGGGAGTTCTTTCGAGTCATTTTGAGAAGACTTTTACAAACTTTTTAAACTTGTGTTAAGACTTGAGTACTTCAGCATGAGGACTAGGAGAGTTGAATTTCATTTTTCATAATGAATATATAGTAACTAAGTAATCCCAAGAGTAAATGTTTTACATTTAAAATGAGAGGAAACTTTGATTTTCAAATGAGTTCACGAGGAGTTTTGAGTATAATATCTTTTAAGAGAACGTTTTGAGTAATAATCTCAAAGTTTGAGGATGAGGAAATGTTTTTAAACATATGAGCTGAGTTATATTATTGGGAGTAATATTGAACACCGATATAGGATGAGTTCTAACA
The DNA here is from genome assembly GCA_036250405.1 of Solanum raphanifolium. Classification (NCBI taxonomy): domain Eukaryota; kingdom Viridiplantae; phylum Streptophyta; class Magnoliopsida; order Solanales; family Solanaceae; genus Solanum; species Solanum raphanifolium. The sequence goes on from JAJOOE010001062.1 coordinate 11,062, forward strand.
ACTCAAAGTCCTCATAAACCATGTAGCCAACGTGGGTAGCAACAATCATACTTTTTAGATGATTCCTTATTGCTTTTTAAGCATAGCTTAGTTGATCCACTTAGTTGAGGATGTCTTATACTCCAACAAGGTATAGGACAGTTCTTGTAGCGTGGGTGAGACGTTGTATCATCACATAGCTCATACTGATGGTTGTCATTTAGAGAATCTCCCAAATATGAGTTATTATTGTATTTTTAAATACATTGAGTTATTATCTACTTTTTAAAATGATTTATATAAACTTCATCTTTGTTGTTGTTTTTATACTGTATTGAGTTGAGTATCTATGAGTAGAGGTTGAGTTGAGTAGAGTTGAGGTGAGTATGTTTTCTTTTTCCAAGTTCAAGCTTTATATTATGTTCAGTGTTCCCCTTACATACTCGTACATTCAATGTGTTGATGTCATTTGGCCTTCATAGTTTAATGATGCATAACAGGTAACCAGGGTCATCAATTGGTGCTTCGTTGATACCACTTACGGTTCGAGTTAGCTTTGGTGAGCCTCTTTGCTTACGGAGGATTCCATCTACATTTCAGTATTTGTCAGGATGTCATGGGTCTTGTCCAGACTTCCATCATAGTTATTGGAGGCTTCATAGATAGATAGACAGTGGTGCTTTGAGAAGTCTGTTTCATTTTAAATTGTTAATGTTCTAGACTTGAGGTGCCTCTTTAGGCAAGTTGAATGTTTTTAAATATTCTGAGTTAGTTATTTTGACTTAAAATTTTACTTTTGAGTGCATCTAATATTGAGTAAGTATTCGGTTGAGAGTTGAGCCAGGCTAAGATTTTTCTTGGGGCCAACAATGGTTCTCGAGTGTCGGCCATGCCCAAGGTGTACGCTCAGGGTGTGACATGAAGTGGTCGAGAAACTTTGTCAAAGGATTTTTTTTCCTAAAAATATCATGTATTGTGATCTTGACGATGTATATAAATTATGTAGAAGCATAAAATGGGGTCTTGGCCTTACCCCAAAATACACATCAGAAATCGCAACGCAATCAAGGCAAAAGGAGAATGTTTAAGAATATCACTTTTTTACCTTCTTGTTTATCTAAAGGCTATAGAAAATTAGCTTCCAATAAAGTTGTCTTTTTCGTATCTTATCCTTATAATAGGTAATTGCATTTTGTCCAATAAATAAACTCCTTTAACTAGCTTACAAAAAAGTGGTGTTTGTCGTATATTATCATTATGCTAGGTACATCTTGTTCAACAAATAAGCTACTTTAAGTAACTTACAAAAAAGTGGTGTTTGTCGTATCTTATCCTTATGCTAGGTAATTGCATCTTGTCCATCAAATAAGCTCCTTAACCCCACTAGGCAATCGATCTATCCTATTTTATAAAATGGGTTCATTCCTCATTGAAGGTAATTTAGCAAAATGATTAGCCAGTATGTTTCTTCTCTGTAGCAATAAGTGAAGCAAAAAAAAGTATTCCCTATATAATCAGCAGTCTCATCCATGATACTCTTCAGGTTGAGGTTTTGAGAGGTTCTATTCTTCATCATATCAACCACGATCAAGAACTCCAATCAACTATGCCAATTATTCTTCACCTGCTGAACAACATACTTAGAACCTGCTACCTCAGCAACATAATATCTTTACACTAAATATGAATATAAAATGCAAATATGAACTCTCCAATGTTGTCTCTGTCCATGCATCCTATTCCAGCCTTTCCTTCATAAAACTTTCATTTGTGTTAAATTTAATTATCCTCTGCTACAGTCTGTTCCACACCACAATTTGCGATAAAAACTTGGTCTCAACCTTTCTACCATTTGGCATAGTTCGCTCTAGTGAAGATCCATTTCTAAACTTTGAATGCTTTTTCCATAGCATCTTTGTTGTTCTATCTTATTTTTTGATCCATTCATTTAAGATATAATATGTTTTTTTGCCATAACTAGAAGAGAACATCATCTTCCACTACTCCCACCAAACTAATATAGGAATATTTTTAATATGTGTATTGCATTCTGTCTAGGTTTCTGTCACCACTCGCATAGGAAGAGTTTAACTTACTTAATTTTGTATACGACTGATGAGTCTGAGATTTGGACTCATTTAGGGCTTTATTTATATAGATTTAGTTTTCTCAAATGCCTAATTTGTGCCATAAACTGATGTTAAAGCCTTGATTTTCAGGTATATGGATTAAGGAGCAAAGCAAGGACACTAACAGACAAATAGGAAAAAAACAACTGAAGAAGTGGAGAAAGGCAAGCTTGATGATTGCCAAAAGCACTTAGTGAATCACCAAATGGCTATTCAGTCCTCCTAAAGTCCAAGGGTGCCAGCCTTGAGGGAAGAAACTAAGTCGGTGACATGAAAGCAGTCAATGAATCACTGAGCAGTTCTACGATGACAAGAGTGATCGCCCAAAGTTACATGCCCTGAGGATGCTAAGAGCCAATGCAAAAAGGCGAGAGAAGAGAGCCAAGGGCGGTTCGCTGAACCACTCGGCAAACCTGACTTACCTCACCTAATCACCCTGCGTGGCTAATTTTTGGTAACTATGACTTGGAATTTGAATTGTTAATTCATAGGGGAGAGTGTAGAGATTGTAGAGAATTTGTCCAGAAGAGTTTTCAATTGAGTTTTTAGAGTTTCTTGGTAGACTTGAAGGTTTCTTCGAACTCAATTTTGAGATTTTAGAAGTGGGTTACTAAGTTTCTGCAAATTGGAACATTTTAAAGGCTAAATTACTCTTACTCAGTTGATGGCTAATCAATTTGGTAATCATTTTTACCTTTTTATGATGTTTGGCTAAAACCCCAATTCTTGGAGTGTGATCATGTGATTATGTGTTGAATTGGTTTATAGGTATTGTTAATTACTAGTTTAAATGCTATATTAAAGTGGGTTTAATCATTAGATGAGGTTTCATTTATGAATTGTAGTTGCAAATGTAGTTCTAATTTGGTGTTCTTGGCTTTCGAGAGAGAGATGTTTTGGAACTAAGGTTTTTGATTATTGATTTGTATGTGTTGGGTTGATATGGGTTCAGCTCGAGAGAGTGAATCCTAAATCCGTCCTACCCATCTAGCTCGAGAGATTGGATGAATTAAGTTGTGGGTTGTTCTTAATTGCTATTCTTGTTGATGTTCGAAAGAAATCACATGATTCGGGGTAGTTGTTCGAGAGAAATCTATCTTTCTTATAGTCTAACCTACCCACTTATATTTAGTTGTTTACTAGTTGTTTCAATTACAATATGCCGAAATTTTCTATAATCGATCACATCCTGAGAATTATTCTGCATATTGTTATTTCAGTTTTTTGTGACTTCGTTGTAGTTGATAATTGCAAACAAACCCCTCCCCCCCATCTGACATTCGTGTCACCACTTTTGACTTGGTTCATTTTTTTTCGATAAATTCTATTACTATAGCTAGTTAGATCATATTTGTACTTCTTAATTGAATTGAACACGTACCGCTCCCTATGGGATTCAACCCCAACCCAATTGTTGGGTTATATACTTTTAATGATCGCTTGCACCTAGAATTGGATGAGGTGTGTTTGAAACGTTAATCAAAAATGGCATCGCTTCCGAGGAGTGGTGTTGTTTAAATTTCTTTTAGTGAAGTTAAATTGTGATCTTTATAGTTTTAGTTGAATCTACTTACTTTAGTTTTTGGTTTTTTGTGTTGCTTGTCTGAATAGAGGAAGAGATGACTGTAAACGAAAGAAGAGGTAGCCAAATGGGCCACCGAGACAATATTGGGAACCTCAATGATGTAAATGACCCAATTCCATTTGTTGGTGTGGGTGCAATACGTCTGCCTCAAATGGAAGGGAATGTCATCTTCCATATCATAAGCACAATGTTGCAGCTCCTCCAAATGAAGGGATTATATGAAGGATTGGCTCATGAAGACCCACATGAGCATATTCAAAACTTTATCGACGTTTGTGGTCCGTTCTCATTCAAAAAGTATCACAAGAATCAGTCTATCTCAGGTTGTTCCCATTCTCTCTTATGGGCGAGGCTAGTAAGTGGTTGGCTGAGTTGCCAAAGGGTTCCATCACTTCTTGGAATAAGCTTACTACTGCATTCCGTGTGAGATTCTTTCCCCCTTCAAAGATGATGACCCTTAGGGATAGTATCCAAGGTTTCAAACGCTTGGAAGGTGAACCTATCCATGAGACGTGGCTAAGGTTTAACAAAATTGGTACTTCAATATCCAACCCACGGGCTGTCAAATCACATATTACAGTAGTATTTCTATATGATCCTTGACCACGTGAACAAAGGAGTTGCTGATCAACTTGTTCTCGGTGGTATAAAGAGCAGCCCTATGAAGTAGCATCTCAGCTTCTTGAGTGTATGACCAAGATCAATAGGGCATGGTACACTCGTGAAGACCAAGTCTCTCCTCTCACGTTCAAAATAACAAAAGAGCAAATCGAAAAGGATCAAGAGAGAGACCAAACATGGCCAAAATAATGACCCAGCTGGATCTATTGGCGAAAAATGTGATGGGTAGTGGTATGAAGAGTGTTAATGTTGTTGTTATTGGTGGAGTGAATCCCTAAGATGCTCAATTTGAAGCGCTTTACAATGAGGAAGTGAACTTCCTGTCTAATCAAGGAGGTTGATATTGGCAAAACTATCCAAGGCCGGGGGAACCCAGGTTGGAATATAGATGAGGGATTGAAATATCGTGACAGAGAATGGTGTGATCGTAACACCACTTGGAAGGAAAGAGAGGGTGATTGTCACGACCCGGGAGCACCCCCTAGTCGTAACCGGCGTACTCGACCTCGAAGAGGTCTAATACAAGCCTCTTAGCATTCATTCATCGCATAGACACTGAAAACCATAAGGAATTAAAAACTTTCTTTACAAAGAAGACATTTC